>JAABKJ010001033.1:0-31582 GCA_011634705.1 Andricus grossulariae
ATTTTCAGGATTCTTTTAACTGAGTCTTAATAATTTTACCTCAGTTTATTGAAAGAAATCTATTTTTTATTTAAAATGTTTGAAATGAAGAATGCATTAAATATTAGCAATGTTAGAAATACATTCATTTTTTATTGTTTCTTCTCCCAATTCGAAAATTTAATAATCTAAACAGATTGGTTTATAATCAACCATAAATATTTATTGCAATTTTAGCTTTATTTGTTATATTTTGAGTTCTGGTAATGGCTCCTACACTGCCGATAAGCTTCCTATCATCATTTATGATACAATGAAATAAAAAAATTTGGTATCGATATTAATTTTATATTTTAGATGATATTGTAGATAATTTTTGAAATTAGTTAAAACGTAAATATATTTTTCTTGGAATTTCTGATTTAATAAAAGATGTATCTGTGGGTATTTCATTGTGAGGGCTTGGTGTGAAAGCAGTGGTCTCTTGTCAATAGAATGGAGAACACATAGACTAGTCAGAGACTATCTTGCCACAAGAAAACATAATTGCAGAGTTCTGCTCACCAGAGAGGAACGACGTACTATCGAGCACGTTATCTGCCGTTCCCTTGCCTTGACCAAGTATTATGACGAGGCTCTATTGCTCTTAAAAGCTACGGGAGATACAAAAGAACCTCCGTTCTCTACAATACATCTAAAAATTCCTCCGAAAATAATTTTCGTCTCACATATCCTGCAAAAACCGGGTTAAAAATGACAAAAATTCAAAGTTAGGAACTGAAAAGAAAGAAGAAATCATTCTAGTGCAATGTTATCAATAGTGAGATACTAGAACGCAAAATTTATTATTCATTATTATTTATTATTATTATTATATTGTACGAGGCGTTATAAGGGAGGTGGAGGGAGTATAAATTTTTAGATAAATCTAAAATTTCCGTGTTGTTTATTTAAATACCACGTTCGTTCCGCAATACTGCTCTGACCCAGGTCGCTGATCAATCTCTCTAGCAAGCACCCCAGGCGAAGAACTTCACCAAGTCGAACAGAAAAGGAAGAAGAAATCGTTCAGGTGCAATGGCATCCATAGTGAGACACTAGCACTCTATATTTAAATCAGTCAATAGTTCACTGATTAAATTAATCAAACATGCTTCGACGAGAATATCAGTAATTTCTACTGACAAAACAGTCGTTTTAACAAATGAATCAGTCGATATTGCTGACTAAATAAATTAGTCACTTGAAATTACCGGTATACGTGCATATACGGATTTTTGCGGTACACGTAGACACTTTTTTTTAAATAATGATAAAAATTAACCATAATTTACTGTTTAAGACATTGAAAGTTACGGATTAGATCAATCAGAATGACTGATTGAATTTGTGAAAGCCACTGGTTATATAATTCAAACTGATTAGATACATTCGTATTTATTGATGAAAAATAAATCTTATTTGTTCAAAATTAGTCAGCTTTTTGGGTGAATTCAACTGTGTTTGTTTTAAAATAAAAATCTTTTTTTGGCTGAAATATCAACTATCACATTTTTCGTTGAGAATTTATATTATTTGGTCGAAAAATCAACCACTTGGTTGAAAGTTTTACTAATTTGTTAAAAATTGATTTTTTGGTTGAATATTCATAATTTTAGTATAAAATTATTTGTTTGTTTTAAAATCAATTTTTTTTAACTGGAAATTTAACTTCATCATTTTTTGTTGAAAAATGATCTTTTTAGTTTAAAAAATGTAATTTTTTGACGATTCATTTTTTTAGTTAAAATTTTTATTATTTTGTTGAAGATTTGTTTTTTTTATTGAAAATTAATTTTTTAATTGAAATTAGTAATATTCCATTTTTTGTTGAAAACTGATATCTTTTAGTTAAAAATTCAACTATTTGGATTAGGATTTAACTATTTTTAACTTGAAAATAATTTTTTTTTTTTATTATATATCAAATGTTTATTATTTAAAACTGAAATATTTTGTTGCTCAAATATTTTACACTTTTGTATTGAGAATTCAATTTTTTTATTTAATATTTCACTACTTGCTTGAAAGTTGAACTACGTTGTTAAAAATTTATTTTTTTCTTGGAGATTCATCATTTAATATGAAAATTTGTCTTTATTGGTAGAAAATAAATATGTATTGGTTGAAAACTCGACTTTTTTGGTATAAAATTAATCTTCTTCGAACAAAATGAATTTTCTTAAATTCAGACTTTCAGTTTAAAATTCATTTTTACAGTTGAAAATTTAATTATTTTGTTGAAAATTTGAATTTTTTTCGTAGAAAATTAATTTTTTTAACGGAAAGTTTAATTATTCAATTTTTGGTTGAAAATTAATCTTTTTTGGTTGCAATGTTTTTTTTATTTTTTATTTGATTGAAAATTAATGTATTTTGTTAAAAATTTGTCTTTTTTGGTAGAATCTTCTTGTCTCAAAATTATTTTGTTTTGTTTGAAAATTCAACTACTTGGTTAATAGTTGAACTGCTTTGTTAAAATTTTACTTTTTTTGTTTGAAATTTATCATTTCAGTTTAAGATTCATCTATTTGGTTGCAAATTGATCTTCTTTAGTTAAAAATTTAACTTTTTTTTCTCAAAAACTGTTTTTTTTTGTTGTTAAAAATTAATTTTTTAAAGTTGAAAATTAAACTGTTTGGTTGAAAATTCTTATATTTTGTTGAAAATTTGATTGTTTATTTTTGTTTTTGTAGAAAATTACTCTTGTTGTTTCAAAATAAATCCTTGTTGGTTGAAAATTTTATTATTTTGTTGAAGAATTGTTTTTTTGTATTGAAAATTAATTTTTTTTAATGGAATTAGTAATATTCCATTTTTTGTTAAAAATTGATATTGATTAAGTTGAACTACTTTGTTAAAAATTTATTTTTTTGTTGGAGATTCATCATTTAATATGAAAATTTGTCTTTATTGGTGGAAAATAAATATGTATTGGTTGAAAATTCGTCTTTTTTGGGTATAAAATTAATCTTCTTAGCGTAAAATTAATTTTTCTTAATTTCAGACTTTCCGTTTAAAATTCATTTTTATGGTTGAAAATTTAATTATTTTGTTGAAAATTTTCATTTTTTTCGTAGAAAATTATGTTTGTTAACGGAAAGTTTAATTATTCGATTTTTGGTTGAAAATTAATCTTTTTTGGTTGCAAAGTCAACTATTTGATTGGAAATTAATGTATTTTGTTAAAAATGCGTCTTTTTTGGTAGAATCTTCTTGTCTCAAAATTATTTTGTTTTGTTTGAAAATTCAACTACTTGGTTGAAAGTTGAACTGCTTTGTTAAAATTTTACTTTTTTTGGTTTGAAATTTATCATTTCAGTTTAAGATTCATCTATTTGGTTACAAATTGATCTTCTTCAGTTAAAAATTTAACTTTATTTTTCAAAAACCCGTTTCTTTGATCAAAAATTAATGTTTTAAAGTTGAAAATTTAACTTTTTGGTTGAAAATTCTTGTATTTTGTTGAAATTTTTTAAAAATTAATCTTGTTATTTCAAAATTAATCCTTTTTTTTAATATGTAACAATAACTTGTTCAGACATTGAACTATTTTGTTAAGATTTAAATTTAGAGTGTGGGTTTGGATCATATTTAAAAGGACATAATACGTTAATTATTAATAATAACTCTATATTTTTTTAAACCCCAATAAATTACCTCAAAAATTATTTTGATAAAAAATCAATTTTGTATCAGATTTTTACGGGAAATATACGGGAATTTTATCGTAGGTCTCCTCTCTACAACCTATTTATGTGCTGATTATTAATTTAAATAAGTCAATCTCTACGTTAATTAATTAAATAATGAATAAACTAAATTAGCATCTAAATGTATGTCTTACATAATTGTAATAGAAATTGGGACTTTTTATACGAGTTACGAAAACTATTGCTATTATAATGAAAATTAATGAAATAAATTATTTTTGAAAAAATCTAAATACAAATAAAAACATAAAAATTCAACTGACCTTTGTGATAAAATTAAATAAATAAAATATGGATTAAAATATTTAAAAATATGCACTAAAAATGATTTTGTGTGTGCTCTAATTGAATGTGTAACCAGAATTTCAAAATTTTGTATCAACCGTTTGTATTAAGGATTTATAGCTTTTTTTTTTAAATTTAAGGATATTTTAATTTAAATGCCTTAAAAGGATTGAATTTCTAATTTTTTCTATAACCTAAGTTTTCTAATGCAGAAAGTCTTTACATTTATTGTGACGAAATTACTATTATTATTACTTATTACCTCATTACTTGTATTTGACATTTTCAAATTTTAAAAATTAAATGTAAAAATAATCCCTTTTAATAAGAAAAATCATAGAAAACCTTGTGCGAATTGAGAAACAATCGTTCTTTCAAATATTTTTGCGCAATTAAATTAAAACATAAAAATGATCTAATTTTCAATAATTATTGAAAATATTATATATTTTTTATGTTCGTGTTTTTCGCTGGATTTTGAACAATTTATTGTTATATTATGTCTATCTTTAAAAATTTCTATTATATTTGAGATATGTGTAGATAATAAACATACATAAATTCTCTCTTAATATTAATTTCTTATTTTAATTAAAAAATTTTGCGAATTAAAAAAGAAGCATTGTTATATTATGTTTTTATTATAATTCTGTACTTCCTTCATTTCAATCTTATATTATTATTTTTTACAATGATGTTATCTTTCGTTTTTCATCCACAATCAGTTATTTTAAACAATAATCGTTAGACTTCTAGAATAAAATTTACAATTTTATTTGCATCAACTATAACAAATATTGTCCTGTAGATAAATCGATGCTATAAAATACAAAAATTTTGTATTTGAATGAAACAATTGCGTAAAACAAAAAATAATCGCGCGCGTAGTGCGCTTGTTTACTTTATAGTATTTTAAATATTTCTTCTTCTCAAATAATTATTTTCCTCTTATTACTTCAGGTTGAAATTTAAATCTTCGTAAGACCCTTTTCATAAAAATGGATTCAGATTTCCGATTCTCGACTACCGCTACCGACTAGGTCAAGCAACCAGCTTTCCAATGATAGAAAAAAAGTACCGCTTCCAGAATTTCAATAGCGAACTTCCTCTGACCCACAACCCTCCTAATTGCAACCCTAAGAGAAAAAAAAATTAGAAATCTGTTGACCAGCTTTCTAATCCGTTCTAGACTTTGCCTAAAATATGTGTCCTTGAAAATTTTAGTTCTTCTGCTCGTCGCGAAGATGTTACATCGTTCGTCTCACGAATTGAATGTGATAAAATTATTACAAATGTGTAAAAAAATGAATTAATTTATTCAAAAGGTGGTGCTCAAATTTAAAAATATCAAAAACTCTTGAAATCAATTCAGGTGAAAGTGATTGTGTAGTGAAGACTAAAGAATAATTTTATTATACACTCAGAAAACGATTTGGTTGAATAAACAACACTTTTGTTGTTTCAACTATAAAATATGATTATTATATGGACAATAAAATATTTGGTTAAATAAAATTTTCTTGTTTTAACCAAATGTTTTTCTAGATGTAGGATTTGGTTGATTCAACCAAAACATTTAGTTTGATTAATCAAATTTTTTTTTGAATCAACCAAAATTTGATTCAACCAAATTTTCGTGTAAATCCGACAAAACAATATTCCTGGTCCAAACAATTTTTTTTTGATTATGAACAAAGAATATTTTTGCCTGAAAAAAGTTGAATCCTTTATTCTATGTGATTGAAATAAACAAAAAAAAATTCGTTTTTGTGAGTGCAGTGAAAAGTAATTGTGATTTTTGAAAAAGGAATGATGAAAAAATTGTGATGCCTCAAAGTGCATATTGAATTGTGTTCAAGGATTAAAATCCACAAAAGGAATTATTGAATGGTACGGTAAAACTTTTCGTAATTAGTCGTAAAACGCTTCTTATAAGTACTACAAAATATGCACGCTACGCGAGCGATTATTTTTTACGCAATTTTTAAATTAAAATAAAAAATTAATATTAATAGAGAATTTTTGTATTTGTTGAAAATTTTTTTATCTTCTTTGAAATCTAATGAATTATCAATAAAAAAATCAATTTCTGGCGAAAGAAATTAACACAATCCGAAATTGTTAAAGCTTGTAAATGTTATTATTTAAATAAAAAATCATTAGATTTAAATTTAAATATTTTTGGTTGAAAACACCAATTTCAGGTGAAAGGCAACAACATAATGTAAAGTTTTGGAAAATTTCTAAATATTCTGTAAAATCTAATTTTTGTTTTCAAATATCAGTAATTTTCGACGAAAAACACTAGCATAACAGAAAGTTGTTCAGAATTGTAAATGTTTAAAATCGATTTTCGTTCAAAATAACCGATCTCTTTTGAAAAACGTTATTGTAACCTGAAACTGTTAAAAAAATTGCTTTTTGTTCAGAAATGTCCATTTGTGGTAAAAACGCTAACAAAATCGAAAAACGTAAATTGTTGGAAAAATTTAATTTTTGAATTCTAGTAATTTTTTATTAAAAATACCCATTTTCAGCTTTACACGATAACATAACCTAAAATTGTTGATAATTGGGAATATTAATGATAATTATTGTTTTAAAATGTTAATTTCTGGTGCAAGAAACTAAAAAAAACCTCAAATGTTTAGAAATTTTAAGTTTTCTTCTAAACTTTATGATTTTATATTAAAATTCTTTTAAAAAATACTAATCTTTAGAAAAAAGCACTGAAATAAAACATGTTTTATATTTTCAATCATTTATTAGATAATTTGAAAGTTGTAATTTACCCGCACAAAAGTATTAAGAAGCACAAATGTTTCTTAATTCGCATCAAGTTTTTTACAAGTTTTTTTTTTATTGAATGGGATTATTTTTTTAGATTTAATTTTTAAATTCAAGATATAACCAACTTAAGTAATGAACAGCTTATCAGATTTTCAACAAAAATGATTGTGAGTTTTTCGAAACATATCGTTACGTCAATTTTTTTAGGTAGGATACACACAATAGTGGATTTATCAATATACCAAATTAGAAATGTGGTAGTCAAATTTAAAAGAAACAAACAGAAACTTAAACAAAATATTCCCTTTTCAATTAAAAATATATAAATCCCACTTACTCTTAATCTTCAATCATTATAAAAGCTCATTCCCATATAAATTAAAAATAGAACCTATCTTAAAATTTTTCAAAACAAAAAACCTCGTCAATGTTCGTTAGATCCCTCTGGAATAAAATATAGGATTTTCTCTGAAACTCTCTAATCCCAATTTTTTCTTTACATTTCAATCTGGCTTTTATTTCTAATTTCTAGATCTAAAGTCTGAATTAAGACCACTAATTACCATGAGGAAGTTTGAGAAAAAATTGAATCATCTTATTCCAATTTTATTTTGGTATCTAATAATTTGTTTAATTATTATTATTCTAATCCGCTATTTAATAAGTATTCTAATCTAATAGAAAATCGCATACTTATTTAGGATTGGAGATAATTTGAAAATTCGAATTTCACTTCGATAATACCCGGAATGCAGTCCTAATCGGGACAGTTGTAATTGTCTGAAACATATCTCATAATCATCGCTAATATACGCTTGACCATTAGGGACTTCAGTTTCAGCCTCGTCATCCTTTTCTCAGTATATAATGTGCATTATACGTATACATTGAGAAAACAAGTAGCTACTTAGAAGTGCAGTTGTAATAATCGTACATACTCTCAAGCTTACGTCGACTAAGCCAATTAAATAAATATGACGTCCATGGCAAAATGACCATACATCCATATTAAATTCGAATACCGGATTCTTTATAGGCTGAACACAGTTGCGCAAAAAGAATACAGTAAATCTTCTCTATTTCTAGAAATATGACAAGCATAAATAGTGAATTTTCTATACACTGTTAGAAATGTTCTAAATTTACTAAAGTAGCTTGCTCAAAATGAAATTCAGTAACTTTTGTAGTAAAGTTGCGATATTTTCATTAACATTAAGACACGGTATCTGAAAATTTAAAATATTTTCCTAAAATTCCTAAATTGTAACAGAAATATAAGTTATCGTGAGCGGAAGAAGTGCGCAGTTGCTGACTGTGCACTCCTCGCTTCTCGATCGCGTTCGAAACGGACAAAGCATGGTGGTTGTGGTCATGGGCGGCAAAGCACTGAAAAAGGTCGTTTTGAATTATATTGATGCAGTAAACCTATTTTTTCCGATATTGAATGATTTCAAGCGTGAAAAGGATTTTAAATTTGCACAAGAAGAAGAAACTTCGATAATTTACCTCATAAATGAACTTCTAAAAAGGTACATCAGGACCTCAAGTGACTATAGAAGCAGCTGCGTAAATTAATAATTAATCCAGGTTTCAATTGAATGGTGAGTCCGCTATTCACGTCACTTATATTTTCTTACTATTCATATTGTCAGGACCAATATAGACTACATATTTTATATTAAAATTAAAGTTCAACTTTCGACCAAGTAGTTGAGTTTTCAACTAAAAAAGATGAATTCTCAACAAAAAATGTAATAGTTTCTATTTCAACTACGAAAATATTTTCATTTTAAATTAAAAAATCTTGAATTGAACCAAAAAGATTAAATTTCTACAAGAAGAGAAGAATTTTCAAATAAAAAACGCGAATTTTTCCTAGAGATGCATTTTTAACCAAGAAAGATTTTTCAGTCAATAAAATCAATAAATTTTATCCAAAACAGAATTTTTAGCAAAAAAAACGATATTTCTACAAAACATTTGAATTTTCAATATATTACATCAATTTTTAACCAAATAGTTGAATCTTGAAACTAAAAAAGATCCATTAATAACCAAAAATGAAATAGTTAAATTTTCATTAAAAAAAGTAATTTTCAATTTGAAAAAAGAATTTTTGATAAAATATTTGAATTTTATACCACATAGTTGAATTTTCTACAAAACTGTTAAATTTTCAACATAAGAGTTGAATTTTCAACCAAGTAGTTCAATTTTTAGTATAAAAAATTAATTTTAAACAAAAAAATCATTTTTATCAAAGTACTTCAATTTTCAACCAAAGAGACAAATTTTTCACTAACATTACGAATATTTAACAACAACAAAAATTTAAGAAAGCAGTTTAACTCTCAACCAAAAGAGTTTAATTTTCAACCTTAAAAGATGAATTCTCAAGAAAAAATGTAATAATTGATATTTCAACCAAGAAAATATTTTCATTTTCAATAAAAAAACCGTTAAATTGAACCAAAAAGATGAAATTTCTACCAAAAAGAGATGAATTATTTTTAAATCACAAAGGCGAATTGTCAACAAGAGTTGCATTTTCAACCATGAAAGGTTTTTCAGTCAAGAAAGGCGAATTTTGAACAACAAATTACATAAATTTTTAACCAAGTAGTTGAATTTTGAAATAAAAAATATCAATTATTAAGCTTGTGTCGTTTAGCCAAGTAGTTAATTTTTTATGTAATTTCTTACAATTAAAACAAAAACTTGATTTGCCATCAAAAAACGAATAAAGCAAATTTATAGATCTTCTTTACGTGAACAACTTTTGTCTATTAATTTTTTTTGTACCTTGCGTCGTTTTTCCAAAAATTAAATTTTTTTATTTTTAATGTTATTTTTCACGATTAGAACAAAAGTTACGTATCCTATAAAAAAAATGATAACAAATTGGTAGCCCTTCTTTTGTGAACAACTTTCATCTATTTATTTTTTTCGTAGCTTGTATCGTTTGTCCAAAAATTTAATTTTTTTATTTTTATTCTTGTTTTTTACCAACAAAACAAAAACTATGCGTCATATCAAAAAGTAATTTATAACCTATTTGCAGATCTTTTTTGGATGCACAATTTTCGTCAATTCATCTTTTTTCGTATCTTGCATAGTTTAACCGCAAAATGGAATTTTTTATTTTTCATTTGTTTTGTGTTTTCACAATATCAATTTTCGATTTTTCAAGAAAATTCGAAAAAATTTTATGACAATCTTGTAGGGTGTTCAGAAAGCAACGTTTTTCTTTTCTTGACTCTTTTCATACCGTGCGATGTTTGGCTTAAAATTTTCGTTTTTTTTTAGTTTGTAAATGCTTCTCTGGTAATATTTTTTATCAGAAAAAGTCATCAGCATACATTATTCGTTTTTCTGAGTACTACGAAAAGCCGTACATAGAATTTTTAAATTAAGGAAAAAGTGGTCTCAAAAATTATGAAAATGCTCTAACTTTTCAAATTTTTATCTAAAATGGTTGGCTAACGAACTTGGCCTTCAGTTTAGGACACTCAAAGAGTATACCAAAGGCCAATCTAATCTGTCAATTCTTTCAAAAGTTATCGTGCTAAAAGACTAAAAATCTACAGACAGACACACGGACCCCTTCATGAAAACCATTTTTTTCAGGTTCAGAAGATCTCAAACGTGGACATTTGACAAAAATGGAAGGGGGGGGGGGGGTAATTTTAAACAAATCTAATACCTTCTCTGATGAGAATGTAAAGAAATTAATTCTTAATAAAAAAAAACTAGTTTTGTATAAAACAGTTGAATTTTCTACAAAACAGTTGAATTTTCTACCAAATAATTGAATTTGCTACAAAATTGCTGGATTGCCTATCAAACTGTTGAATTCTCTACAACATTGTTGAATTTTCTATGAAGTTGTTGAATTTTCTACCGAATTGTTGAATTTTCTACAAAAAAGTTGAATTTTCAACCAAACAGTTGAATGCTCAACCACGTAATTTAATGTTCACTTCAAAAAATTAATTTTTAATACAAAACAATGTTATCAAAGTCGAGTTTAATTTTCAACCGAAGAGATGAATTTTTCACTAAAATTATGAATCTTTGGCAAAAAATTACTTTTAAAGAAAGGAGTTCAACTTTTAATCAAACTGTTGAATTTTCAATATAAAAAGATTAATTTGCAACCAAACGGTCGAATTTTGAAACAAACAAAATTCAACTTCAACCAAAAACAGTTTAATTTTCAATCCAAAAGAAAGAATTTTCTATCCAAAAAGACGAATGTTCAATAAAACAGTTCAATTTATGATTAAAAGAAAATACATTTTAACCAAATTGAATTTTCAACAGAACAGTTGAATTTTCAAACCAAAAAGACGATTTTTCTACAAAACAGTTGAATTTTCAACCCGAAAAGATTAATTTTCAATACAAAAGTTTATTTTCAACAAATTAGTTGAATTTTTAACTCAAAATTGTAAATTTTAAACTAGAATTGGAATTGTTAAATTTTCAGTAAAAAAAAAATATATCAACTACAAAAAATGACGATTTAAACAACAATCTTATGAAAAATTTAGAACAAAAATATCAACACCAAAAGGTAGTAAATTTTCATAAAATTAATCAAAATGAGATTAAAACCCCAAAAATGATGAATTCTTGACAACAAATGTAATAGTTGATATTTCAAACTAAGAAGAGTTAAAAAATTTAAATAAAAAACAGTTGAATTCAACCAAAACACATGAATTTTCAACAAAAAAAGGTAAATCATCAACCGAAGCAGATTAATTTTCAACCAAACAGTGGAATTTTCAAACAAACAAAAAAGCAAGATTTTTCTGCAAAACAGTTGAGTTCTCAATTAAACAGTTCAATTTTTGACTCAAAATTGTCCATTTTAAACTAAAATTGGAATAGTTAAATTTGCAGTAAAAAAAAAAGAAAAAAATTCAACTTAAAAAGATGACTATTTAAACAACAATCTTATGGAAAATTTAGAACAAAATATCAACACCAAAAGGTAGTAAAATTTTATAACATCAATCAAAATGAGATGAACAAAAAATGATGAATTTTTGACAAAAAATGTAATAGTTGATATTACAAACAAAAAAAAGTTTTCAATTTTAAATAAAAAACAGTTGAATGCAATCAAAGCACGGGAATTTGTAACAAAAAAAGTTGAATTATCAACCGAAGCAGATTAATTTTTAACCAAACAGTTGAATGTTCAAACAAACAAAAAGCAAGATTTTTCTGCAAAACAGTTGATTTTTCAACTAAATAGTTTAATTTTTAACTCAAAATTGTCAATTTTCAAGTAAAATTGGAATAGTTAAATTTTCAGTAAAAAAAAATTTCAACTAAAAAAGATGACTATTTAAACAACAATCTTATGGAAAATTTCGAACAAAAATATCAACACCAAAAGATAGTAAATTTTCATAACATTAATCAAAATAAGACAAAAAAAAATTAAAAAATGTTGAATTCTTGACATAAAATGTAATAGTTGATATTTCAAACTAAAAAAAAGTTAAAAATTTGTTATTAAAAACAGTTGAATTCAACCAAAGCACACGAATATTTTACAAAAAAAGTTAAATCATCAACCTAAGCAGATGAATTTTTAACGAAAGAGTCGAATTTTCAAACAAAAAAAAACTAGATTTTTCTGCAAAACAATTGAATTTTCAACTAAATAGTTCAATTTTTAACTCAAAATTGTCAATTTTAAACTAAAATTGGAATAGTTAAATTTTCAGTAAAAAAAAATGTCAACTAAAAAAGATGACTATTTAAACAACAATCTTATGGAAAATTTCGAACCAAAATATCAACACCAAAAGGTAGTAAATTTTCATAACAATAATCAAAATGAGACAAAAAAAATTAAAAAATGATGAATTCTTGACAAAAAATGTAATAGTTGATATTGCAAATAAGAAAAAGTTGAATCATCAACCGAAGCAGATTAATTTTTAACCAAACAGTTGAATGTTTAAACAAACAAAAAGCAAGATTTTTCTGCAAAACAGTAGAGTTTTCAACTAAATAGTTCAATTTTTAACTCAAAATTGTCAATTCTTAACTCAAACTTGTCAATTTTAAACTAAAATTGGAATTGGAATAGTTAAATTTTCAGTAAAAAAAATTTCAACTTAAAAAAGATGACTATTTAAACAATAATCTTATGAATAATTTAGAACAAAAATATCAACACCAAAAGGTAGTGAATTTTCATAACAATAATCAAAATAAGATAAAAAAAAATGAATTCTTGACAAAAAATGTAATAGTTGATATTGCAAATAAGAAAAAGTTGAATCATCAACCAAAGCAGATTAATTTTTAACCAAACAGATGAATTTTAAACAAAGAAAAGGCAATATTTTTCTGCGAAACAGTTGAATTTTTAACTAAATAGTTCAATTTTTAACTCAAAATTGTAAATTTTAAACTAAAATTGGAATAGTTAAATTTTCAGTCAAAAAAACATTTAAACTAAAAAAGATGACTATTTAAACAACAGTCTTATTGAAAATTTATTTTAAAAAAATATCAACACCAAACGGTACGGTTCCGACTTTCGTTCCGGATGAGCAACCCGCACCAGGAAAATGATTAGCCTTCATCAGAATCAGAACGTCCGAGGCCTGCAAAAGCCAAAGATCAGAGATACATCGGAATCTTGGGTATAGCGTGTCAGGAACAAAAGAGCCGAACGAGTGGATAGGTGGGATCCGAAGTACCTGTCGTGGATCAAAAAATATGATTCGAGTCCGTGGGCGTGTGGTCTGGTGTTTCATCGACATTCATATACATTATAGATTATATTATACAAAGCTGCACACCTCCGAGACAAGACCTGCTCATTCTTTAACGACTTCATATTCGTCGATCGGAGAAACTCAGAAACTAGAAATGGCCGCTGCATGGGTCTTCAGACTTCACTAAGGACTTCCCAGACAATATATTACCTGGATCTTCCGGCGAATGAAAGAGCCACTTTCTACCCAAAAACCTCCGCCCCTATTGCGACGCCCTTTCACTTTTTCTCCACGAATATAGCATGGACCATTTGCTTTAGTTTAGGGGGTGAACTACACAATGTATGGCCGGGGGAAAATGGGCGAGAGCAAATATCCCAAGAAAAACAAAAGCTAGTCCTATTTCCTCGCTTGTTATTTCATCTAGATTGAATTTCACCTCACGAGCACGATTTTGGCCCCAGCCATTCCCGGTCGAGAAAAGGGGTCGAGGATTGGGTGATAGCGAAGGGGAGATTTTCCCTTGTTGGTTGGAGGATAATGTACTATAAAGACCAAATGCGTAGGAACAAAAAATCATTTCGTTTTATACTTTTTTTATTTGTGGAAGAGGGCGGGGGTAATATTTAAATATTAAATAATGTTTGTGGAGAAATTCTATTGGTTGTTTATGGACCAAAAGTTTAATTAGATGTAATAGTGTTTAAATGTTACTTTATTTCATAATACTCTTTCTCAACTAACTGAGGAACTGAGATTACGATCTAAATTCTGACATTATTTTAAAAACCAGTCAAACCTAGTTCTTGGGTTAATTTACAAAGAAAAATCGGCAATCCAGCCAGACAGTTTTATCTAGGTAATTTTACCAGTTTTTTTTTTGTTTTGTTTGAAAAACGTACACAGGTCCATGAAAATGAAGTTAAATTTTTGTCATGCATCGGGATTCGAACCCTTAACACTTTAGCCAAAATTGTCTTACATGTGATTTAGCTACGTTACCGACAGAGCTATGATGTCTTCATTTTTAATTTTTTTGTTGTCTTCATTTATCTGAAAATATTAACATTATCTTAGTTTTGTTGATAAGGATATTCTTATAATGCTTTAAAGAGTTTTTTTCACCTAATGTATGATTTAAATAATTTATTAATTATTAAGCCTAATATTTATACCTCCGTATGAGTAAATTTTCATCTAAAACTTCAAAAAGAGATAGCAATATAAATTTTCAGGCTCTTCTTAAAAATTCCAGGACTTTTTCAGGTTTTTCAGAATTCTTCATAAAAATTACAGGAATTTTCCAGGTTTTCCAGGTCCTGTAGCAATCCTGAATTAATTATTAATTAATTATTTTACGAAGCATCTATGAACACAAACTTCACACTCTTTCCCCCTTATAAATGCGAACTGAATTAATATAAACCAATAAGAAAATCTATCTTTTTTTCGTTGAAAGCAAAGTTGAAAGTTTCATTATTTCCAATTAAAAAGTCAAATATTATATTTTTGGTTCAGAATTAATCTCTTTTAGCTAAGAATTCTACTATTTGATTGAAGATTTTGTTAAAAATTCGTTTTTTTATTTGAAAATTAATTTTCTTGATTGAAAATTTAACTAATCCATTTTTGGCAGAAAATTGATCGCTTTTAGTTGAAAATTTAACTATCTGATTAAAAATGTAACTATTGTTTTCAAAATTTGTTTTTTGTGCATTGAAAATAAAATTTTTCAACATCAAATTTAGCTATTTCATTTCCGGTTAAAAAGTGATCTTTTTTAGTTTAAAATTCAATTGTTTGGTTAAAAATGATTTTTTTTTTAATTCATATTTTCAGATTGAAAATTCAACTGGTTTTGTAGAAAGTTCGTTTTTTTGGGTTGAAAAATTCAACTTTTTTTGTTGAAAATTCGTCTTTTTGGTTTGAAAATTCTATTAATTTCGCCGAAAATTCAACTAATTGGTTGAAGATTAAATTATTTATTGAAAATTTACACTTTTGGGTTAAAAATGCAACTGTTTTCTACAGAATATCCCTTTTGATTTGAAAATTCCATACTCTTTTGTAGAAAATTCGTCTTTTTGGTTTGAAAATTCATCTATTTTGGTAGAAATTTGATCCTTTTTGGTTAAAAATAGAACTATTTGGTTGAAAATTTCTTTTGATTGAGGATTTAACTAATTTTTTTAAAATGAGTCTTTTTTGGTCAAATCTTTTTTATATAAAATTAAATTCATTTTTGGTTAAAATTGAAGTTGAACACCTTTGTCAAAAATTCATTTTTCTTTTTGAAGATTCATCCTCTTAGTTGAAAATTCAACTATTTTTAAGACAATATAATCATTTTGTTGAAAATTTAACTGTTTTGTAAAAATATCTATCTAAGTGTCTGTTCAAATAGAAAATTTTTTCTCTTGGATTAAAAATTCAACTCTCTTCTAAAAAATTCGTCTTTTTGGTTTAAAAATTCAACTTAATGGTTAAAAATGAAACTGTTTTTGTTTAATGATTAATTTTTTTTCTTTATAAAATAATTTTTTTTTTTCAATGCATGTTCCTAGGAACGATGTGGTTAAAAATGCAACTAATTTGTTGAAAATTTAATTATTTTGTTGTAAATTTAACTATTGTATAAAATCTTATCTTTTTTCTTTGAAAATTCAACTGCTTTGTTGAAATTTTTTTTTTTTTTTCTAATTGAAAATTCTTTTTTTTTTAATTCAACTGTCTTCTAAAAAATACGTTTTTTTATTTGAAAATTCAACATAATGTTTGAAAATGCAACTGTTTTTGGTTAATGATTACATTTTTTTTCTTTTCATAATAAAAATTATTTTATTGAAAATTCATCTTTGTAGATCGAAAGTTTAACTATGCTGTTGAAAATTCAACTATTTTGTTAAAAATGTATCCTTTTTGGGTTGACAATTCAACTATTTTCGTGAAAATATAATTATTTTGTTGAAAATTTAACTGTATTGTTAAAATATCTATCTAAGTGTCTATTTAAATAAAAAATTCGTCCCCTTGGATTAAAAATTCAACTCTCTTCTAAAAAATTCTTCTCTTCGGTTTAAAAATTTAACTTAATGGTTGAAAATGCAACTGTTTTTGGTTGATGATTAATTTTTTTTCTTTTGAAAATAAATTTATTTTCGAAAATGCATGTTCCTAGGTCGCTAATTCAACTATGTGATTAAAAATTCTACTGCCTTGTTAAAAATGTAATTATTTTGTTGAAAATTCAACTATTTTGTTAAAATCTTAAATTTCTTCTTCGAAAATTCAACTGCTTTGTTAAAAGTTCATTTTTTTTATTGAAAATTCTTTTTCCTTTTTAACTCAACTGTCTTCTAAAAAATTGGTTTAAAAATTCAACTATATGGTTGAAAATGGAACTGTTTCTGGTTGATGATCAATTTTTTTTCTTTT
This sequence comes from Andricus grossulariae, assembly GCA_011634705.1. Lineage (NCBI taxonomy): Eukaryota > Metazoa > Arthropoda > Insecta > Hymenoptera > Cynipidae > Andricus > Andricus grossulariae. The sequence continues at coordinate 16,991 of JAABKJ010001033.1, forward strand.
GAAAATAAAAACTATTTGGTTGAAATTTCAAATATTTTGTTACAAGTTTAATTATTCTGTTGAAAATACATCTTTTTTGTTCGGAAATTTAACTGCTTTATTGAAAATTCTTTTTTTTTTTTAATACATTTTTTTTTCGTAGAAAAGTTCTTGGTTGAAAATTTATCTACCTTGGTTAAAAATACAATTGTCTTCTGAAAAATTTGTCTTTTTGGCTTGCAGATTCGACTATTTTGTTGAAAGTATAACTGTTTGTGGTTAAAGTTGATTCTTTTTTATTTGAAAATTCGACTGTGAAGGTTGAATATTCAACTACTTGGTTGAAAATTCGTCTCTTTTTCTTGAAAGTTCAACTATTTGGTTGTTGCAACTGTTTGGTCTAAAATTAATTTAGTTACAAATTCAAATATTTGGTGGAAAATGGAATTTCTTTTTTACTTAAAATCTGAAACTTCTCATATTAAATTCAATATAGTACCAATAATGCATTAATTTTATTAAAAAGAATTTATGCCCCTATTTTCGTGAAAAATTACCTCACTTTCCCCGTTTTGAGCGTATTTTGGGCCGTGAAGCCTTTTCAAAAATTTGTTCATCAAATAAAATCGAAGAAAAAATTTTGACTTAAAGGGGGGAAAAATTGTTCAAAATAGCGTGACTTAGTTTTTTAATGGCCTCTAAGTAAACCGTTTTTGCAAAAAACTACCAGACGCCCGCACTATTTATTATTTTTCCAAAGAGAAAAAAAATGTTGGAATTTGGTCCCTTGTTTTCTACGCGTTTGCGAAAGAATCACAGCGGTTAAAGGAAAAAAAATGGAGCGGTGGTTTTTGGAGGGATTAGATATTAGGGGTAAAAGAATGGGAGCAAAACGAGGGTGAGAAGCATGGAATCGGATCGTTTGCTTTTATTTAAGCTGGCCTTTTCTTTTCTGGTAAGGCACACCAATTCCATTAGAGGCGGACGACACTCGCAGTTCGCAGCGATAGTACGTGGCGTGGGCGAATAAGGGTGTTCGGGGGGGAGGGGGGGGGTCAAAGAGCCAGCGAATCAACTGCCGAATTTGGGCGTCCGAGGTCGGTGGTGGACCCTCACCCCGGTCCGAATTGAGATGTTCCCAAACGATTCACTCTCGGGAGTCGAGACAACGGGAACGAAAAGGTCGAAATGATGTCGGGGTCAGACTCCATAACGATTTCTTGCACGAGAAAAAATTAGAACCCGCAAATCTCTCCTGGCAAATCAGATTCTCTCAGATTTTAGTATTTGAGGCAATTTACTTCGGGTCGATTTTTAATCCAATCATGAAAATAACATTTGTTTATTGAATGACCAAACTTTAAATAAATGTGTTTAATAATATTTTTTTACATTTTAAAAAAATGACGCCAACGCTGTTTCAGGAATTTGAACAATGCCCTGGCCCGGCCTTGACCCAGCCTTGGGCCAGCCAGTCAGGGAAGGGGAAGAGGCCGCCGATGTCGCTGTTTCAGACCCGATTGTGAATAATATTATAGAATATGTTACTTTGAATGTTATTATAAATATAAAATAATAGATAATTTAATAAATAAATAAAGATGAATAGAATTATTGGTCAAAAATTGAATTCTTTCATTAAAATGCATATTTAAAAAATATTTTAATCCTTGTTTTGCAGTTGGGAAGAAAGACTTATTGCGAAAGTAATTTTCAAAACTTAATTTTGGAAAAATACCATCGTAAAGTATAACATTTTTTTCAGAATTATTTATACTTGTTAATTTTAATTCTGTATATATGTACTTTAAGTTTTCTAGAATTGTCTGTATATTTTAAATGTATAATTTCAAAATTTTAAAAAAAATCTACTGACAGTTCTCAATTATTAAAATTAAAAAAGATAATCTATAGACTCTATGAATATAAATTAGTCAAAATTTGACGGAATAAATTAATCAATCATGCATTGACTAGAAATTAAATCATTTCTACTGACAAAACAGTCGTTTTAACAGAATTATCACTCAATATTGCTGACTGACTCAGTCACTTGAAATTACTAATTTTCATGCAATAGAAGTGACTGTTTTGTCTGCTATGACAAATAGTGCAATTATTTATAATGTATATTAAAAATCTTCATTAAATTCCTACATTTTGATAAATGATTAATATTTAGCATAAATGACTGTTTCATTCATTTAAAATTTGTGGATTAGATCCATCAAAATGACTGGCTTAATTGATGAAACTTGCTGGTAATATTATTAAAAATGACTGATTTAATTACTGAAAGTTAATGATTACGTCATTCAAAGTGACTGATTTAATAAATGACAGTTACAGTTTAGGTCATTCAAAATTACTGATTATGTCAGTGGACGTTACAGATGAGATAAATTCGTCTTTATTGGTAGAAAATTAATCTTCTTGGTTCAAAATTCATATTTTTTATTAAATCCAACAGTTTTTTATATCAAATTCAAAATCTTTCTTGTTTCTTTGGTTGAAAATCAATGTTTTAACTGAAAATGTAACTATTTCATTTTTGGTTGAAAATTGATCTTTTTTAGTTTAAAATTCGTCCTTGTTAGTATAAAATAAATATTCTTGGTTGAAAATGCATTTATCTTTGTTTGAAAATCCAACTACTTGGATGAAAGTTAAATTATATGTATTTTTTGAAATATTGCTCCAATGGAGAACAGAAATTTATACTGCTTTGTTAAAAATGATTGTTTTTTTGTTGAAGAATTGAAAATTCAACTAATTGGTTGAAAGTTGAACTTCTTGGTTAAAAATTCATTTTGTTTGGTGAAAGATTCATCATTTTAGTCGAAAACTCATCTTTATGGTTGTAAATTGAACTAATTTGTTGAAAATCCTTTATTTTTTGGTTCAAAATCAATTTTTTAAATGAAAATTAAATTCATACATTTTCGGTTAAAAATTGATTGTTATTAGTTAAAAATTCATCTCTTTGGTTGAAAAATCGATTTTTGTATTTAATTAATTTTTAAAAATGAAAATTTAAGTCTTCCCTTTTTAGTTGAAAATTTAACTATTTTGTTGAAAATGCGATTTTTTTATTCAATTAATTTTTCAAATGAAAATTTTAGTCTTCCCTTTTTGGTTGAAATTTAATCTTTTTAGTTGCACATTCAACTATTTGGTTGAAAATTCATGTATTTTGTTTAAAATTCCTCTTTTTTAGCATAAAATTAATCTTCTTGGTTGAAAATTCAACTACTTGGTTGAAAGTTGAACTACTGTGTTGAAAATTCATTTTTTGGTTTAAAGATACATCATTTTCTCTATTGTTGAAAGATTCAACTATTTTATTAAGAAATTCGTTTTTTTGTTGTTCAAAATTGACTTTTCTAACTGAAAACTTTAATATTTAATTTTTGTTGAAGAAATAATTTTCTTATTTGAAAATTCGTCCTTATTAGTAAAAAATAAATATTTCTGACTGAAAATTCTTAATTTTTTGGTTCAAAATCAATTTTTTAACTAAAAATTAAATTCCTTCATTTCCGGTTCAAAATTGATTATTATTAGTTAAAAATTCATCTCTTTGGTTGAAAATTCGATTTTTGTATTCAAATAATTTTTTAAAATTAAAATTTAAGTCTTCCCTTTTTGGTTATAATTTAAATATTTTGTTGAAAATTCGATTTTTTTATTATATTATTTTTTTTAATGAAAATATAAGTCTTCCTTTTTTGGTTCAAAATTAAAATTTTTAGTTGCAAATTCAATTATTTGGTTGAAAATTCATTTATTTTGTTAAAAATTCCTCCTTTTTAGTACAAAATTAATCTTCTTGGTTGAAAATTCAACTACTTGGATGAAAGTTAAACTACTGTGTTAAGAATTTATTTGTTGGTTTAAAAATACATCATTTTCTGTATTGTTGAAAATATAACTATTTTGTTAAGAAATTCTTTTTTTTTTCGGTTCAAAATTGATTTTTCTAACTGAAAATTCAAATATTTAATTTTTGTTGAAGAAATGATTTTGTTATTTGAAAATTCGTCATTATTAGTAGAAAATGCATATTTTCGTTTAAAAATTCCTCTCTTTTGTTGAAAACTGATCTTTTTTAGTTGCAAATTCAACTATTTAGTTGAAAATTCGTCTTCTTGGTAGAAAATTAATCTTGCTGGTGGAAAATTTATTTTTGTTTGCAAATTTAACTTTTTTGTTGAATATTCGTTTTTTCTTTGGTTGAAAATTATTATGTTTTTTAGTTAAAAATTCAACTTTTTGGTTAAAACTTCTTGTATTTTGTTGAAAATTTTTCTCTTTTTGGTAGAAAATTAATATTCTTGGTTGAAAATTTTACTATTCTGTTAAAAATACATTTTTTCGTTTGAAGTTAATGTTGTGTTTTTAAGGTTTAACTACTCAATTTTTGGTTGCAAATCGACATTTTTTAGTTGAAAATTCAACAGATTGGATAATTTCAAATGACTCATTTTATCAGTGAGTCAAATTGACTGAATTCAAAAATCACTTTTGACTGATTTAAATTCAGAGTGTAAACGCTGGCTCTCAACTCTTCACTCCTTCTGAACCATTTGCTCCCACTCCACGTTTTTTTTGTACCAATTTTTTAATCAAGCTCAATCTCGGTTTCCACAGACTCGTATAAAACTTATCTCTTAAATACCCCGAACAATTTTTGCTGCTTGACTCTGCTTAAGTAGACATAAACGAAATTTCCCATCTAAATGAAGAATTTGAAGCTCGAGGCAGAAATATCAACGGATCTGAGTTAAGCTCGCGACCTGGCGCATAAATTTACATGCGAAGAAGGCGGTTTTCTCGAATAAAAATACTTGACTTGAAAACGAAGCTCCTCTCAGAAACCTCTCTTCTGACGTTTAATTCCCTGGCGGCTTGAGGGGAGCGATGATGCACAATCAGCTAGAATCGTCGAGTCGACTCGCCTCTCGAGGCGTACCATTTTTCAAGACTCGCTGGGAATTCCTCAGGAACCTAAAAATAATCGGTCCAGAGAGCGAGAGCCTCACCCTCAAATGCCCGGACGAAGATGATCTTGTATAAGATGGAAGATGGAAGTGAAAGACTGTGCGCAGCTGCGAATGGGACGAAAAGAAAAGAAAGGAAAAGAAGATGACGACCCAGAAGAGGAGGAGTAGAAGCTGAGGAGGTAACAGGTCGAGAATTCATGATTTTCGGGAGAGGCGACCAAAAGAACCGAGATTTTCATTCAGTTAGATTACATCTTTGCTGTTTTTTTTTTAAATTAATTAATTTATTTTTTTAAATATTTTTAATTGGCACTAAGGTCGATAATCTTTTTTACTGCAATTAATTAAAAAATATATAAGGGAGAGTGGGACTAAGCCGACACAATGTTTTAAATACGTTTTTTAATTAGAAGAAATTTTTGTTGATAACGTATTAGGCATGGTTGGATCGAGCATTTAATTACCTAGAAAATTCTGCTTTTGAGTTTGAACTACGATGCTTTATTTATCAATTATTAGAAAAAAAAGTGACGTGATGGAAAATATTTGAGCGAAAAATCGTGGGGCTAAGCCGACACCCCCTGGGGCTTAGTTGATACTTGACTATTGTTTGAAGAAAGAAAAGGAGACGTTTTTTTAATTTTCATTATTGTATCCAACTAAATTATCGATCCAATAATACCTAATATGTTGTCAAACGAAAATTTTTTACATTCTCATCAAATAATGAAAAGGTATTAGTTTTATGTGAAATTGGACTTCGTCGGTTTTCATCAAATCTTCACGTTTTGAGACCCCCTGAGTCAAAAAGATCAATTTTGAACAAAAAATGGAAGAATTACATTTTCAGTTGAAATAATTAATATTCAACTGAAAAAAAAGGATTTTACAACAAAATAGTGAAATTTTTAACCAAATTATTGTATTTTCGATAAAAAAATGAATTCTCAACAAAAAATGTAACAGTTGATTTTTCCACCAAAAAATATTTTAATTTTCAATTAAAAAGAGTCGAAATTAACAAAAAAATAGGAATTTGCAACAAATTACTTAAATCCTTAACTAGAACAGACTAATTTTCAGAAAAAAAGGAATTTTTGACGAAAAAGTTGAATTTACAACCTAAAAAAGACGAGAGGTGAATTTTTAACTAAAAATATCAATTTTCTAACAAAAATGGAATAGCTATATTTTCAGTCCAAAAAATTCATTTTCAACTCAATAGTTGAATTTTCAACCCAAAAGATGAATATTCTACCAAAAAAAGACTGAATGGTTAAATTTTCAGTCAAAAAAGATCATTTTTAATTTAAAAAAGTAAAGTTCAATCAAAGAAATGAATTTTCAACACAAAAATTAATTTTCCACCAAAAAAAGACAAATTTTCAACATGATGGTTGAACTTCCATCAACGTAGTTGAATTTTCAATCAAGAAGATTAAATGTCGGTCAAAAAAGATACATATTCGACTCAAATAAGAATAGTTAAATATTCAGTAAAAAATTAATTTTACATAAAAAACTCATTTTCAATCGAAGAAATGAATTCTCAACCAAAAGGATGAATTTTCTACCAATGAAAAGACAATTTTTCAACAGAATAGATGAATTTTCAACAATATAGTTAAATTTGCATATAAAAAAATTAATTTTCAATAAAAAAAACTAATTTTCAATCAAAAAGATTCATTTTCTAGCAAAAAAGATTGATCATTAACAAAATACATAGATTTTCAACCTAATAGTTAAATTTTCAACCAAAATAGTGAATTTTACACCAGGAAGATTAATATTTTATCACGCAATTTCTACCAAATAGCTGACTTTTCAGGTGAAGAAGATCAATATTAATCCAAACATGGAATAGTTAATTTTCCAGTTAAATAAATCATTTTTAACAAAATAAAAGAACTTTCAACGAAATAGTTAAATTTTGAAACAAACAAATTATTTTTTATCTAAAATAATGAATCTTCAACCAAAAAAATGAATTTTCAACCCACAAGTTCATTTTTTTACCAAAAAAAGACAAATTTTTAACCAAATATATGAAGTTGCAACATAATAGTTAAATTTTCAACCAAGCAGTTGAATTTTTAACCAAGATAATTAAATTTCTATCAAAAAAGATCATTTTTCGACAAAAAATGGACTAGTTCAATTTTCATTACAAAAAATTAATTTGCAATCAAAGAACTAATTTTCAATTAAAAAAATGAATTTTCAACCAAAAAGATTAATTTCTTATGTGAAGAAGATAAATGTTAAATCGGACTTGAAATAATTAAATTTTCAATTTAAAAAATTAATTTAGAACAACAAAAAGTTTTCATCAAAATAAAATTTTTTTGTGTTTTTAAAAATAAAATTTATGTAAATTATATTGAGTTTCAACCCCTATCCGTGGTTGAATTATATTATTAGCCGGAATACAAAAAGACGAATTCTTAACAATAAGTTGAATTTTCGAAGAATAAAGATAATTTTTTTAACAAAATATTGGAATTTTTAACAAAATACTTAAATTTGTAAGCTCACCGTATATTTTCGACATAAAAAGATAAATATTCAACCAAAAAGGCGAATTTGTAACCAAATAGTCGAATTTTCATACTAAAAAGAATTTATTTCAACCACAAACAGTTAAATTTTTAAACTAATAGTTCAATCAATTTTTCAACTTTATTGCTACAAAAAAAGATGAATTTACTATCCAAAAAAGATGATTTTTCAATGCAAAAGTTATTGTAAACCAAGTAATTGAATTTTCTACGAAAATAATTGAATTTTCAAAAAAATGTTAAATTTTACAACCAAAACAATGAATTTTCAACCCGAAAATATGAATTTTTAACGAAAAACTAAATTTTGAAACAAATTGTTGAATTTTCTGCTGAAACAATCAATTTTCAGCAAATAATGTAATTGGTAAATTTTCAGTTAAAAGAAAATGTTTGAACAAAAAAAAAAAGAATTTTCAACAAAATAGTTAAATTTACAACAACATAAAAAGTTCAATTTCAGCCAAGCAGTTAAATTTTCAATTAAGAAGATTAATTTTCTGTCAAAAAGACGACTTTACAACAAAATATATAAATTTTCCACCAAATTTTTGAATTTTCAACTATAAACGAACAATTTTCAACCAATAACTTTTTTTGTTGAAAATTCAAAAATTTGATAGACATTTTTCTACTTTCATAAACAACAAACCTTTTTTGTTTGAAAATTCACCTCTTTTTTAGAAAATTCATTTTTTTTGTTTAAAATGCAACTGATTGGTTGCAAATTAATTGGTTTTTGTTGAGGATTCAAGCATTTTGGTGAAAATTCATCTCTTTCGATTAATTCAACTGTTTCTGATTTAAATAAAAAATATTTGTGGGTTGAAATATCAACTTTTACTATTTTTGTAGAGCATTTATCATTTTATTTGAAAATTCATCTCTTTGTATGAAAATGTAACTATTTTGTTTGACATTTTTTTATTTTTTTATTAAAAATTACTTTTCTTTTACTGAACATTCAATTATTCCAGTTGAAGATTCATCACTTAAATTAAAAAGTTCATCTTTCGGGTTGTAAATGTAACTATAAAAAAAATTAAATAAAAATTACCTTTTTTACCGAAAATTTAATTATTCCAGTTGAAGATTCATCATTTAAATTGAAAGTTCATCTCTTTGGCGGAAAATATTGAAATAAATTCGTTTTTTTTTCATTCCAAATTAATTTTTTTGGCTAAAAATTTAACTATTCCAGTTAAATATTAATGATATATTTTGAAAATTTATCCCTTTGATCGAACATGTAACTTGTTGAAATTGTATCTTTTTTTGGTTTGGAAATTAATCTTCTTCGTAGAAAATTCATCTATTTGATTAAGGATTAACATTTTTGTTAAAAAAATTCGACTATTTTGTATAAAATTCGTCTTTTCGGGTAAAAATTCAATAATTTGGTTGAAATTTTTGTTATTTCTTTTGACAATCGTTTTTGATTGAAAATTCACCTATTTTGTTCAATATTCGCGTTCTTGGTTTGAAAGTATATCGCTTTTCGTTGAAAGTTAATCGTTTTTGTTTTAAAATGGAGCTATTTGTGTCTCTATAATTGAATTAGATAACATTGTTACTAATATCAATTAGTCATTGAATTATAGCTATAAATCAGATATATTTTTTACTGATTAATCTTTTTTGGTTCAAAATTCAACTATTCTGTTGAAAACTCATTTTGTTGGTTTGGAAATTCATCTCTTTTGGTAGAAATTAAATTTTTTTTAGCTGAAAATGCAACTGTTTAGTTCTCCATAAATTTGAAACAGTAACATTTTTTACTAATATCAATTAGTGATTAAATTCTAGCTATGTATCAGCTATTTTTTAATGATAAATCAGTCAGATTTACTAATTCATCAGTGAAAATAATTAATTCATAAAAACGTTAACAGATTTCAAAATTAATTGGTTTCGGTCGAGGATTCAATAATTTTGTTGAAAATTAATCTTTTTTGGTTGAAGTCAACTGTTTTTTATTTATTAAAATAATTTTTTTTTTTTTTTGAAACATTGACTTATACTTATACGAACTACTGTGCTAAAAATTCATTTTTTTGGTTGAAGATCCATCTCCTCAGTTCAAAATGTTACAACTGTCTTAATAAAAATTTGACTATTTTGTTAACAAAAATTCTTTTTTGATAGAAAATGAATCTTCTTGCTTGAAGATTCATCTTTTGGGTTAAAAAATCAACTATTTACTTAAGAATGCAATATGTTCACTTGAAATGTTAGGAACTTTGATTTGATGAAACGTTTCATGGTTTCATGAAACTTTCAACGTTTCAGTGAAACGTTTCATTGAGTCACATTCCTATTTTCATTTTTGTCCCAAAAAAAAAAAAAAAAAAAATACAGAGAAAGAAAAAAAGAAAGTCAGATATACACTGGGTGACTAATATTGTAATTTAGGAAATGCATGCCATTTTGAGTCGCTTAGTATGCAAATGAAAAAGCAGAGCCTCCAGTCGAGGTTGTCAAAGGTCAAATTGTGTCTGCTGGAGGATAAAATAAATTTCCAGTCTTATTCTCGTTGCGCAAAAGAAGCCTTCAAAATGCTTCAAGTTTAACTCTCGATGATTATGTGGAAAAATTGTTATTACGGAAAAATTCAACCGATACTGGACTTTAAATCAATTTCATTCTGAGGCGAATTTTATTCTGGGGAAAGACTACATCCGAGGAATAAATTCTTCGGGTTAAAAGTCAGGTATAAGGGGTATTTTATACAAAATAGCAAACTTGACTGGACTTTCTTTAGCTTCACAAAGTTGAATTTTTTTAATTTTTCGAAAACTTACTTTAAATTCATATGTTTTAATGATATATTTCAAGAATTAGCAATCTTAACTTACATTGGAGAAATTTTCTCAAAGGGGAAATTAGAATCAGATAACCCCAAATCTAGAATAATTATTTTAAAAGTTTGTTCAGAATTAAAGGATTAATTAAGGTTATCGTCATCAACATACAATAGACTTTTTCTTTTTTCTTATAGTAAAAATTGTTACCTATAATTATATTTTGAGTTAAAGTTGAAAAAGAAGTGCATTTTTTTGGCAATAACCCTATTATTTTTCTAATTTCAACCTCATTATAGTTTTTCAAAAATATATCTCTGATAGTCAATATTTAGGGTAAAGTTTTAAGTATTATGTACGATATCTATAAAAATGTTCCATTTTGTTTGTCAATTAATTGTTTTCAAATTGTAATTAAGGAATTTGCATTGGGAAAATATCCCCAAAGGGAATTATGTCAAACGAAAATTTATAATAATTATTTAATACATTTGTTTAGGATTGAATGATTAAATAAGTTTAAAGTAATTTTTGGTTGAAAACTTATTTTGTGAAAAATCCGTCTTTTTGGGAGAAAATTAATCTTTTTAGTTGAAAACTTATCTTTTTGGTTAAAAAATGTAATTATTTGTTTGAGGATTTAACTATTTGGTTTGAAATTCGACTTTTTTGGTTGAATTCCACTGTTTTATTTCAAAATTAAATATTTTTTTGGTTGAAATACCAACTATAAGGACTTTTTTCGTTGAGAATTCAGCTTTTCTGGTTGAAAATTCAAATATTGGATTAAAAAACTTTGTTAAAAATTCATTTTTTTGTGAAGTATTCATCATTTTAGTTTAAAACTCATTTATATGGAATACTTACGTCTTTTTTATTATTGAAATTTTAACTATGCCATTTTTGGTTGAAACTTGATATTTTTTAGTTGAAAATTCAACTATTTGTTTAAAATTTTATGAATTTTGTTGAAAATTCGTCTTCATTAATAGAAAATAAATATTGGTTAAAATTTGTATTTTTTGGTCAGATTCTACTGTTTTTTATTTAAAAGTAATATCTGTTTTGTTTAAAGGACCAAATGTTTTTAATTTCTGATTGAAATCTTTTCAGTTTGAAATATCAACTATTACATTTTTTTCTGGAGAATCCATCTTTTTTTGAAAATTTTACTACTTAGTTGAAAGTTGAACTTTTTTTGTCGAAAATTCCTTTTTTTCTTCATTAATTTCTTTAACTAATAATTCGATTATTCCATTTTCGGTTGAAAAATTATCTGTTTTAGTTGAAAAAAATGTATTTTGTTGAATATTCGTCTTATTGATAGAAAATTAATCTTTTTAATTGAAAATTAATTTTTTTCGTTGAAAATTTAATTATTTTTTTTAATTTCACTGTTTTTAAAAATTAAAGTTTAATTTTTTTGTTGGAATATCAACTATTTTTTATTTAAAATTAAAAAATTTCTTTGTTTGAAATATAAACTATGAAGACATTTTTTTGTTAAGAATTCATATTTTTTGGTTGAAAATTCAAGTAATAATTAATATGCATATACATATAGATTCATCATTTTAGTCGAAAGTTAATTTCTCTAGTTGAAAATTTAGTTTTTTTATTATTATTATTTTTTTTTTTAATGAAAATTTAAGTATTTTATTTTTGGTTGAAAATTGATCTTTTCAGTTGAAGATTCAACTATTTGGCTGAAAATTCATGTATTTTGTTGAAAATTCGTCTTTTTTGTTAGAAAATTAATCTTCTTGGTTGAATATTCACCTACTTGTATGAAACTTGAAATATTTTGTTAAAAGGTTAACTACCTTGTTAGAAATTAATTTTCTTAGTTGAAGATTCATTAATTTAGTTGAAATTTAATCTTTTTGGTTGAAAAATTAACTATTTGGTTAAATATTCGTTTTTCTTGTTAAAAATGAATTTTTTTAATTGAAAATTTAACTAGTCCTTTTTTTGTTGTAAATGTATCGTTTTTAGTTGCAAATTCAACAGATTAAACAATTTAAAATGAGTCAAATTGACTGATTTGAAAAGCGAATTTTGACTGATTGGAGTTTAGAGTGTAATATTCAAAGACATATTTATCTGATATGACATGAGAAAAATTTTACTGCTTTCAATACCGAGGATCCCACCCGTATTTTATCGTTTTGGACCTTAAGAAAAATAACAGCTCAATTCAAGCAGGTTCACTCTTCGCATTCCAGAAAGTATAACACTAACAGATATAAGTAAGTTAAGTATAGTTCAGAAACAGGCGGTAACCCTCTAATTACACACCTTCTACAAGCAGGTGCTATTAACCTTTGACCCGATACCCAGGACCATTCGGAAGCGAGTCATTCTTCCTCGTTTCCTTTCGCCCCCTTTTTCTCAGTCGAGCCTGTCATTCAAGAACCAAAGCGCATAGTATTTGCATACTTTTCTGCTGATGACTGTCGTTGATGACTATCGACTGTTGACTGATTGACTGATGACTGACTTGACAGACTGATGACTTGAATAACTTACTGACTGACTGACTTGATTGACTGACTGATTGACTGAATAAATGACTGATGACTTGACTGACTGATTGACTGACTAACTGGCTGACTGAATGATTGACGACTCGACGAACTGACTGACTGACTTGATTGACTGACTGATTGACTGAATAACTGACTGATGACTTGACTGACTGGCTGACAGCCTGCCTGGCGGACTGACTGCCTTGACTCACTGATGACTTGACTACCTGACTACCTGACTGACTGATTGTCTTACTGACTTACTTGAATGACTGACTGATTGATCGACTGACTGACTGGATTAGTGACTGACTGACTCATTACTTGAATAACTGACTGAATGACTGACTGTCTGGCTGATAAACTGACTGACTTTAATGACTGAATGATGATTTGAAAAACTAACTTACTGATTGACTGACTTGACTGGCCGATGACTTGACTAATTGACTGACTGACTGGCTGACTGACGTGACTGACTGACTGACAAGTTGACAAACTGACTGACTTATTTACTTACTGACTGAGTGACTGATTGACTGACTGACTGACTGATTGCTTGACTAACTGACTGAATGATTGACTGGCTGGCTGACAACCCTACTGACTGACTGACTGACTGACTGACTGATGGCTTGACAAACTGGCTTACTGACTGACTTGACTGTCTGATGACTTGACTGAATGACTGATTGATTGATTGATTGATTGATTGACAGACTTGACTGACTGATGACTTGACTGACTGATGGCTTGACTGACTGATGACTGACAGGCTGCCTGACTGACTGACTGGGTGGCTGAGACTGATTGCTTAACTAACTGACTGAATGACAGACTGGCTGGCTGACATACTGACTGACTGACTGACTTGACTGACGACTTGACAAACTGACTTACTGACTTACTTGACTTGACTGTCTGATGACTTGATTGTCTGATCACTTGATTGTCTGATCACTTGACTGACTGACTGACTGACTGACTGACTGTTTTTTAAAAATAATTCCTAAGCTTTTTATCTTAAAATTTTGAGAATGTTTGACCAGGTTTTGGAATATTTACTGAAAAGATTTTGTTGTAAATATCAACAAATTTATAAATATTGTTCTAAAAATACAAAAAGTAAATATTTCAATTGTTATTTTGTAATGCTATTCATTCAGTTAAGATTCTTTCAATTAAATAATGACAATTTAAACGTTAGGTCTTAGTATATATTGAAGTTTAATAAAATGTAATAATATTATTCTGACAACGTTGTTAATAATAACAACTTTTTTTCAAATTAGACTTTGTGAACTAAAAAAAACCAAAACCATTTAAACTGTTAAGCGAAATCAAATGGTTTTATTAAACTATTAATAATTTGAGCAAAGTATCTACACTCTTTTGTTTTATTTTTTACTTATACAAAGATTTGAATGATCAAATTGATTACTTTTGTATTAATTATATTTGGTATTAACATAACTTAACAATTAATTGTAATTTAATTAAACTAGAAAAAAAACGCACGCGCTACTCTCGCGAATATTGTTTTTTTAGTCTCACGCAGTTTTTAACTTGAAATATAAAATTATTATTATCACAAAAATTTTGAAATTTATATATCTTTTATGTAAAATAATATTAGAAAAAAAGTAAGAGCAATGTTTTTGTTAATTGATGAAAGTTATTATCTTAACTTCAGTATTAATATATATATATATATATATAT
>JAABKJ010001034.1:0-31851 GCA_011634705.1 Andricus grossulariae
GCGATTGAAGTATGTGGTACGGCGGTACTAGGAAGAAAATCTGGTGATGCATGGTGGAATGATGAAATTAAGGCAGCTCAACAGGAAAAGAAAAAAGCGCACGAGAGAACGTTAAACATCAGAGATGAGGAGAGAAGTAGACTTCAAAATGATTAAAGACACAAAAAGAAAAAAGTTAAACGACTAGTCAAGGAAAGTAAAGATAAGATCAGAAAAGAAGAAGAGAAGAAATTAGAAAATGACTTCCAAGGAACCATGAAACTAATATAAACTATATAAAGAGATGAAGAAAAGTAAAAGTACAGAGTTTGTGAGCATGAGAAACAACATTAACAGAACAGAACATTTAATTAACATTTTATAAAAAATCATCTTTTGGGTTGAACTCTTTTGTTGAAAATTCAGTTTTTTTTAAGATTCATTATTTTAGTTGAAAATGTATCGCTTTTGTTAAAAATGTAACTATTTTGTTGATTTTTTTTTTCGAGAATTATTTTCTTAACTAACAATGTAACTATTCCACTTTTTGGTGAAAATTGATAGTTTTGATTGAAAATTGATCTTTTCTAGTTGAAAATTCATGTTTTTTGTTAAAAATTCGTCTCTTTGGTCAAGAACTAATCATCTTGGTAGGAAATCAAACTATTTAGTTAAAAATGATCTTTTTTGTTGAAAATTTAAGTTTTGGGTAGAAAATTAATTTTTTTCTTGAAAAAAAAAAGATATTTTCGAGTTGAAAATTCAACCCTTTTCTGGATAACACAGCCCCACAAAAAAATCGAGAATCTGACTATGTCTATCATATGTTTTCGGGGTCGCTGAATCCAAATTCAAGGTCCGTTTGGCTCCATCACGTCAGATTTCGTCCATAACTTCAAAAAACATGAATATCGCTGATTTAAGGTGAAACATCATTCGTACCTATGAAAAGTGGTCATATCCTATGTTTTCGAGGTCACTGAGTACGAATTCGGAGTCGTTGTGGTTCTATGACGTCACGCTACGTCCCTAACCTCAACAAAAAATGGTGATTTTCAAGTTTTTTGAGGTTATGGACGAAATCTGACGTGATGGAGCCAAACGGACCCCGAATTTGGATTCAGCGACCCCGAAAACATATGATAGGCATAGTCAGACTCCAGGGATAAATTTATCGATTTTTTTGTGGAGCTGTGTAATCTATATTTTCTCTTTTATATATCAATATTCTTTTTTTCAAAATTCGTAGTAGTGGATCGCCGCCAAGTACTAAAAAAAAAAATTAGTCAAAGTAGGTGTCATGAGCCCGAAAACCAGGGTTTCGTGGCCTTTCAGGAGTAAATAAGTCGTTCAAACCTCCTTCCATAGTTTCCCTCCCCTAATCCTTCTACATCCCTCTACTCCTTCTCCCAACACTTTAACCTTTTCTTCCCCTACCTTTCCCCGCTTCTTCCTTGCCTAACCCCCCTCTTCTCACTTCCCCCATATTTCCTCTCACTTCCTCTGCCCCCTCATTTCCTCTCATTTACCCTCACTTTGCCTACTTGCACTCCCCTCATTTCTCACAATTTCTCTTCCTTCCTTTACTTACCCTCCGCTCATTTCCCACAATTTTTCCTACTTCTCCCATTCACCCTCCGCTCATTTTCCACAATTTCTCCTACTTATTCTACTTACGCTCCCCACATTTCCCACAATTTCGCCTACTTCCTCTTCCTTCATTTTCTCCTACTTCCCCTCCTGTCATTTTCTCTACTGGCCTCCCTTTACTTCCCCTTATATCCCCTACTTTCCCTCACCTTGTGAGTTATGAACTTTGAGTTGGGAGTTGTGAGTTGTAAGTCGTGAGTTGTAAGTCGTGAGTTGTGAGTGGTGAGTTGTGAGTTGTCAGTGGTAAGTTGTGAGTTCCCCTCACTTCCCCTTCTTAAAAAAAGAATGACGGACGGACACCCTACTGATACTATAAGGGTTTCTGCCCGGGGCTACGAGACCCCAAAAAAGTAGAAAAAGATGTTAAATATCCATACAAGAAAAAAATTCTACCATGAAGAACCATATGCACAAAACTATTGCTACGGAGAATTTATTTATATTTATATATAATTCATTTATATTCATATTAACGGTATTTTTATATTCTTAATTAACACAAAAGTTTTCTTTATAGCAGTTTAACAAAATAGTTAAATTTTCCAAAAATAATTAGATTTTCAACAAAATAGTTAAATTTCTAACAAAGTAGTTGAATTTTAAGCATACATAGATGCATTTCCAATCAAATGGTCGCATTTTCAAAAAAAAAAAACTATAATTCAATCAAATATTCAAATTTTTAAGACAACAAAAAAAACAAATTTTTAAAAGAGAGTTAAATTTTCATCAAGGAAGTTCATTTTTAAACAAAGGAAGATGAGTTTTCGGCCATGAAAGATGAATTTTCAACAAAACAGTAATGTTGAACTTACAACAACGATGATTAATTTTCTACCAAAGTAGTTGAAATTTGAAAGAAAATAATCAATTTGCAACAAAAAAGTTAATTTCAGTAAAGAAGAATAATTTTCTACTCAAAAAGACGTATTTTCAACATAATACATGAATTTTATACTAAATAGATGATAAAGGTTCAACCAAAAATGGAATAGTTAAATCCTGATATAAATAAAAAATGATTTTTAACAGAAGAAAGTAAATTTTCATCTATGCTGTTAAATTTTCATTAAAAAAGATGAATTTTTGACCAAGAAGATTAATGTGCTACCAAAAAATACGACTTTTGAACAAAATACAGTAATTTTCAACAAAATTTTTGATTTTAAAGTCAAAAAGACGAATTATCTACAAAAAAGTTGAATATTCAACCCAAAAATATGATTTTTCAATGAAAAATTTTAATTTTAAACCAAATAGTTTAATTTCCTACCAAATTGTTGAATTTTCAAGCCAAACAGATGAATTTTCTAGAAAACGAATTTTTACATAAAAGTTAATTTAAATACGTCTTTAACCAGACAGTTCAGCTTCTAACTAGAAAGATGAATTTTTAACCAAATAGTTACATTTTTAACTGAAAAAGGCACGTTTTTAACAAAACATGAATTTGTTGAATTTTCAGATAAAAAATTAAAATTTTGTAACAGACAAATGAATTTTCAACAACTTTGGTGAATTTTCATTCCAAAAGATGAATTTTTGACTAAGTAGATTCATTTTCTACCAAAAAAGACGAATTTCGAAAAAAATACATTAATTTTGAACACAATTTTTAATTTTAGAGCCAAATATGATTTTTCGACAAAAAATTTAAATTTTAAACCAAATAGTTTAATTTTTTACCAAATTGTTTAATTTTCAAGCTAAACAGATGAATTTTCTACAAAACAATAACATGTAACAATTGATATTTCAACTAAACAATTGTATTTTTGACCAAGAAGGATACATTTTTGACCAGACAGTTGAGCTTTTAACTAAAAAGATAAATTTGTAACCAAATAGTTCAATTTTTAGCTAAAAAAGAACATCTTCATCCAAACATGAAGTAGTTAAATTTTCAGATGAAAAATAAACATTTTCAACAAAAAGAATAATTTTGAACAAAATACATGAATTCTCAACGATGCATTTAACAGTTGATATTTCAATCAAACAATTGCATTTTTGAACAGAGAGGATAAATTTTAACCGAAAAAGTTAACCTTTCAACTAAAAAAGATGAATTTGTAACCAAATAGTTAAATTTTGATCTGAAAAAGATATATTTTAAGCCAAACATGGAATACTTAAATTTTAATTAAAAAAAAAAGAATTTTTAACAAAAAGAAAGAATTTTCAACAAAGTTGTCGAATTCTCAAGCCAAAAAGTTGAATTTTCTACAACAAAAAAATAGAATATTTAACATTATATCTCATTAAAAACCAAATAGGTAAATTTTCCAAAGAAGTGAACGTTCAACTAAAAAAAAATAATTTTTGACAAAGTACTTAATTTTTGAATAAAAAGATGACTTTTTAATAATATATTTGCATTTTCAACAAAATAATTAAATTTTTAACCAGATAATAAAATGTTTAACATAACTAGGTGAATTTCGAACCAAAAATATAATACAGTCCCACTCGGATATAACGCCCCCGGATATAGCCCTTCCGTGAATTGACGCTGCGCCGCATGTAGGAGTGAAATGAGCTGCGGGGAGTGTGTGGTGGTCACACGGACGCGAACAAACAGAGGCATTTTCATCGGAAGCGGCACTCTTCACATCAGAATTGACCAAAACTAAAAAAAAACTATCTATGAAGCATAAAACTCATGTTCTAGTTATTTTTTGGGTCGCTGATTCCAAATCCATTAACAAAACTTCAAATTTCATAATGGTGGATCCAATATGGCAACGAGATTTTTTTTAAATTGTTTATTTTTCATGATTATTTTCTAGTTGTATTTTGGGTCTCTGATTCCAAATCCATCGTCAAAACTTGGAAATTCAAAATTGCGAATCCAATATGGCCACCGAATTGAAAAAAAGTTTTTTCATAAATCTCATTTTACAGTTGTTTTTTGAGTCGCTTATTCTAAATCCATCATCAAAACTTCGAAATTCAAAATCGCGGATCCAATATGGCGACACAATTTTTAGAAAATTAATTGTTTTTCATACAAATAATTTCGTAGTTGATTTTTTGGTTCCTGATTCCAAATCCATCATCAAAACTTCGAAATTAAAAATGACGGATCCAATATGGCGACAATTTATTTTTTAAATTATTTATTTTTCATAAAACTCATTACCTAGTTGTTTTTTTTGGGTCGCTGATTTCAAATTCATCATCAAAACTTCGAAATTGAAAATACGGGATCCAATATGGCGATCGAAAATTGTATAAATTATTTCTTCTAAATCAAATTCGTTTTCTGGGTGCTTTTTCATGTGAGTCCCCCTGACTCTTACAATTCCACTTTTTTAAGGAACTAAAAAGAATTTGAACTGAAATGAACTGAACTGAACTGAAAGGAACTAAACTGAACAGAACTGAGCATTATCAAATCTGGGAAACGGCTTATTGTACAACTTGGAAGTAACAAAAATTTTGTTTCTAATAACATATAATACATGACACACTAATCTGCTTAATATTAGTTTGGCTCATTATGTGTTTCGAGACTACGTTTTGCGCGGAAGTAATTTTTAGTAATTAGTTATCTACTTATCTTCAAGTTCATCATCTGAAAATATTTCTAATTCATCTAGAAAAATTCAGGGCGAGAATTTTTTGAACAATTTATCTATAGCGATATGCTATCACGTGCAAAACATGAAATTGATACTGGCTTCGAAATATGTGCATAATTTCATAAAAAAACCAAAAGTGGCAGCTATTGGCAGCATATTTGAAACTTCAATAATTTACGTGAAGAATGATTTCTTGAAAACTTCAAAAACTCGTGGTACTTCGTGGTACTTTTGAACTGAAAAATGTCCAGTATTGAAAACTAGAAAAATGTACATGTAAACTCTTCTTCCATTCGTAATAAATCAAATATTTGAAGTTATTTAGTAGCTGCAGGTACTTTAAAAACATTTTGAATGAATTGTGAAACGTTTGAATATTGAAATTCATAGCAAAGTGAAGAAATCAATAATTTTTTTGCAAACTTTTGATGACGCTGATTGTAAGTACTTTTACGATTTGTATAGACTCTAGAGACATTACTTGTAAACGAAAGCTCGTTAAATTTCGTTTCTATCTACGATAATATATGTGTAAAACAATAACAATTTCTTTTTACACAAATCTTGACTTTGATTTCTGGCCAAATTTTATAAGCTCCTGTCCCACTGTGCACAGTTCAAGACCCCCCCCCCTTCAAACTGGAAACGTACTGTATGAAAAGTAGCTCTAGGCCACTTTCTCTTTTAGGACTACACCACTGAATAAAATAGTATCTTCACCATAAATATCTAGTTTTTAAGTGCGCACATCCATTTTTTCCGTGTATAAAATCCGGCCCCTCATTTACAATTAAGTGTTGTGAATGGTTCCAGGGAGCTTTTTAGACGTTTGTACGAAAACGATGATGATTACCAATTTGCTCGTAAAAGTTAGGAGAATGAAGGGTAGAACGAAGGGATGAAGTGTCTCAGCTAAGCGAGGGGATGAAGTCAGGGCTTGTGATGCCGAGGGATTAGAGGATGCACACTAACAAGAAAAGAGAGGGTTGTGCCACTGTTGGTGACACGAGGGGACTCGTATCAGTTCCCTGGTTTCCAGGTGAAAAAATGGAGAGAGTGTTGACCCGAGTTCACTTTCCTTCCGGATAGGATGCTCAACTTATTGACTTCTCATCACCCACTACCATTTAATAATTATCACAAAAGTGTGCAAAAAAATATGAAAATTAATTCGCGCAAAGGAGGAAGGCGCAAAAGCTCTAGTTATTTTCCCTAGATAGATTTTCTTTTATTTCGCATTCGAAACTTTGTAACTTTCTAACATTCACTTCCACTTTTTCGAAATTCACGGCAGTTGTGTTTCTTTGGCATTTTATTTTTTACAATGATTGAAAAAAAAATCGCGTGAACTTCGGAAAAGCGGGAGTGGTAATGGCAGTGAAAAAATCACATAATCACACCACCCAGTGGGGGGAGGAGGGTAAAAGTTAATTTCTTTATTGAAAAGGCTACTTTTATATTTTTGGTTCGGAATTCATCTCGTTTGGTTAAAAACTCTATTATTTAATTGAAAATGTAATTATTTTGTTGAAAATGTAACTGTATTTTCAAAAAATCATCTTTTTTATTAAAAGTTCCACTAATTTGTTGAAAATTCATTTTTTAGTTGTAGGTTCATCTCTTTGGTTTAATACTGAACTATTTTGATGAAAATTTGTTTCATGTGCTGTTGAAAAGAAATTTTTCAAACTGACAATTGAATTATTCCATTTTTGATTAAAAATCTATCTTTTTTAGTTAACAATCTAACTATTTGCTTGAAAATGTATCTTTTTAGTTGAAAGTTCAACTTTTTGGTTGAAAATTCATGTATTTTATTGAAAATTCGTCTTTCTTGGTAGAAATTGTTCGGTTGTAATATCAACTGTTACATGTTTCGTTGAGAATTAATTTTTTTTTCGTTGAAAAGTCGATTATTTACTTGAAGTTGAACTAGTTCATAAACAAATCAATTTTTTAATAAGGATTCATAATTATAGTTGATAATCAAACTATTTGCTTTTAATTGAACTTTTATGTTAAAAATTTTAGTGTTTTGTAGAAAATGCATCTTTTTGGCTTGAATGTTCATCAGTTTGTTACAAAATTAAACTATTTAATTGAAAATTAAACCTTTTAGCAAAAAAACTATATTTTTGGGTAGAAAATGCAACTTTTTTTGTGGATAATTCGTCTTTCTCTCTTTAAAATTAAATAATTTTCTTGAAAATTCGTGTATCTTGTTCAAAATTCGTCTTTTTTGGTAGAAAATTAATTTTCTTGGTCTAAAATTCATCTTTTTGGTTAAAAATTTAACAACTGTGTTGAAATTTCATTTTTTTTACTAATTTTTTTTTCATCTGAGAATGTAACTATTCCATTTTTGGTTGAAACTTTATCGTGTATATTGTTTGAGTTTAAAATTCAACTATTTGATAGAAAATTCACGTACTTTGTTAAAAACGCGTCTTTTTAGGTAGAAAATTATTCTTTTTTTGTTGAAAATTAAACTTTCACACCAAGAAGATTAATGTTCTACGAAATAGTTAACTTTGCGAATAAATGGATTAATTTCTATCCAAGTAGTTTAAATTTTTCACCAAAATAATTTAGTTGTCAACGATAAATATGAATTTTAAACAAAAAGTTAATTTTCAACCAATTAGTTCAATTTTCCACGAAATTGTTGAATTTTCAACACAAAATGAAAAATTTTCTGCAAAATAGTGGAATTGTCCACAAAGAAATTCATTTAGAATCAAATAGTTAAATTTTCAAATATAATGATCAGTCGTAAACAAAAAAATGCATTTTTTTCAGAGTAGTTCAACTTTAAAACGAGTAATCGATCTTTCAAACAAAAAAGATAAATTCTCGAAGAAACATGTTATCGTTAATATTACAGGCAAAAAATATTTAAATTTAAAATAAAAAAAGTTGAATTAAACAAAAAAAAAAAAAAAATACTTTTAAAAAAAATACATGAATCGTCAATTTGAACAGATTAACTTTCGACCTAACAATTGTATTTTTAACCAAAAAGGGTGAATTTTTTACTAAAAAGATAGGTTTTTTACTAGACACGGCGAATTTTCAACAAAATTGTTGAATTATCAACTAGAGAAGTTAAATTTTTAATAGAAGGTAGAATAGTAACATATTCAATTAAACAATATATTTTCAACAGAAAAAAAAACGAATTTTCAACCATAAGGATGTCTTATGACAACTATTTTTTATCTGAAATTTTCTGAATGATGTTTGTGATTACTTTACGTGAAGTAAACTAAATATTTGTGTGTTAAAGTATTTAGAGAGTTTGAAAATACATTTATGGTTCATAAAAGTGTTTTTTTTTTAATCAATGAGGATGTTTAGTCGACTTGTCTATCATTTTTTCATTTTTATTACTTTTTCTGACATCTCTCCATGATTTTTATGTAATTTATAAAGTTTTAAACAATTGTTTAGACTACGAAGGCATATACGCGGATGAATAGATATAACAAAGAAATTAATATCGGAATTAGATCATATTATTAAAAGATTATTTCTATAGGATAGAATCAGATTTCACAATTGTTTAAACAATTTTCTTTAATCTGTGAGTTACGGAAGGAGTGAATAGGCAATTCGATTCTACGAAAAAAATCTCATATAGTTTATGTATTGGACAATGTTTGTGTCCACCCAATTTGTTTTGTAGTATAAATAAACAATTTCATAGTACGATACTCTCTACAGAATTTATTTGTAACATCTAACAAATGGAGTGGATAAGAAAATTAGCCAACACATCGATTTTATGTAATTTTTACGTAGCATCAAATGGCCTATTCAATATTACCGTCACTCACATACCTAAATATATTTTAAAACCATTTTTGTTTAAGAAATTGAAAAACCAGATTATTTTTTATGGAAAATTATCATCGAATGAAATGCTCCCAGCCCAATATTAACTATTTGTTATGTCTATTAGTGTGCCAATGGGCCTCAAAAGATTATGAAATTGTTCATTAACGTTGCTTCCTTGTAAAGAAAGCATTGTGATGGTAACAATTCAGAAAAAATATTCATTCGTTTAATTGTCTTTTTTCAATAACACAATTTAAAGTTTATGTGAGAGTTGAAAGACTTCTACAATCGAGTCGTCTTGATTGATCTATTTTTTATTTTGTCTTCCTTTATCGAGAAGCTAATGTATTTGCTAATAATAAGGAAGCCAAGTGCTCTTCCAAGAGGTACCTTATAATTGTTAATATAAACAAAGTGGAATCACTCGAGATCGAATTCACAGCTAATTTAATTTATGACAAACCTTTTGTAACTAAATGCAACTCTATTAAAAAATCAGAAAAATAATAGCACATCATATAATTGTTCTATGCAACAAACTGATGCGCTGGATTATTTGATCCAATACATTGTTTATAACAATTGATCCATTTTGTTTCAAGTAAATCAAATAGCAGCAAAAAAATTAATTCTTTTGGGCCACCCTAATTGCACAGTGGACAGTGGACAGTGGACACCTAACTACCCTACCAGGTTATTAAGACACTTAATTAAAGACCCAGCTGGTGTGAATGCTGTTCATATTAAATTACTCGATTCCTCGTGGACTTCCTTGACTGCCTAGTTTTTTTTCTTTTCTTTTTTAATTTACTCCTTTTTTAGAGTGAACACTGAACATGTGCTGGTCCCAGAACTCCAGCATGCGACTTTGGTCACGACTGGATACACCCAGACAGGAAATATTCGCCGTTTGCGAACGACTTGGTGCAGACGAGTGAGTCTTCGCCGACATGACATACCGCGGGTGTTCCGGAGCTAAACCTAGAGTGCTAGAAATACACCCTAAAGTTAATTCAAGTACATCGCCTTCGCTGTCGCATACACATTGCCTTGTCCTCGCCATCACCACCCCCCTCATTGAAGCAAACTATCTAGACGAATCTACTACTAATTAGTGGCATTGGTCAACTAAGAATCTCCATTAGGCTGTCACAGATCATCCTATCCTCGAGGAAAACAGGTCGACGATCTTCAAAGAATCTCACACTCTCACATTTCAAAACAAATCCGGAATCTTCTGCAAAATTAGGCTACTACTAGCTTCCAGTTGCAGGAAAAGATACTCATACGTCAGCTGATGCTCAAAGGCAACGGGGTTGATGAAAAACTACGTTACGCTATTTTGAACACTACCCCCCCCCCAACCCCTCTTCTTCGTCACAGATCATCGCACAAAGCTTGAACGACCCAGAATGACGACACCAATGCTAACATCCGCCCACTACCATTTTAGTCAAAATTTGGACTTCAATTTCATTTAGTAAAGGCCTGAAATAAAACAAAAAACATACAAACATATTATGATAAATGGTCAGATCTTCCAAGAAAAAAGAAATTAACTTCAAACAGTTTCATTCTTAATCAAATAGTCGGATCTTTAAGCCAGAAAAATCAATTTTCTAGAAGATAGTTGAATTTTCAATTTAAAAAGATGAAGTTTCAACAATGCTATTGAAGCACATAGTTACATTCTGGGCATACAAAGTTGAATTTTTATCCAAGTAGTTTAATTTTCAACATAAACAAAATTAATTATCAAACAAATAGTTGTATTCAAAACTAAATAGTTGAACTTTGAAACAAAAGGGATGAATTTTTAATCTATTTGTTGAATTTTTACCCTATAAACATGAATTTTCAACTAAATGGAATTTTTAAACAAAAAATATAATCTTTAACAAAAAACAGTCGCATTTTAAACCAAATAGTTGAATTTTCGAACAAAAGGGATTAATTTTCAATCTATTACTAAAATTTGTAAACTTCAAAGATGAATTTTCAATCAAATCGTCGAATTTTTGAACAAAAAATATAATCTTTAACCGAAAACAATTGCATTTTGAAACAACTAGGTAAATTTTCTATAAAAAACGACAACTATTCAACAAATTAGTTTAATTCTTAACAAAACAATTATATCTTCAGCAAAATAGTTGAATTTTTAACAAAATAATTGAATTTTCGATCAAATATTTGAATTTTCGACTAGTATCATGGATGTTGAAGAAAAAAATGTATTTTTAACAAAGAAGTTTAAATTACAACCCAGTAGTTGAATTAAAAGAAAAAAGAATAATTCTCCTGGAAAAATATAATACATAGATGATATTCAAACCATAAAAATATTTTTATTTTTCATTGAAAACAGTTGAATTCGACCAAAAAATACCAATTTTCAACAAAAAATTTGAATCCTCAACTAAAATAGAATAATTCTTAACCAAACAGTTACATTTGTATTTAAAAAAGATGCAACTTTTACCAAAAGTGATGCATTTCTAAACAAAAAAGGCTATTCCCTGAAAAAATGTTTAACACGTTACCAAAAACCTAATTTTACATCAAATAGTTTAATTTTCTACAAAAATAATAGAATTTTCAACCCAAAAAGAGGAATTTTCAACAATAAAAGTTTAACGCATAAGCCAAAAGTGCAATTTTCTACAAAAAGTTGAATTCCCAACCCAAAAGTATGAATTTTCCACAAAAAAACCGAATTTACCATTAAATACATAAATTTTCAACCAAACAAAAAAAAATTACGAATTTTCAACAAAACAGTTACATGTTTAACCAAGCTCTGGAATTTTTGAATAGAAACGATCAAATTTCAACTAATAATTAAATAGATTAATTTTCGATTGAAAAAAACAACGATTTTTCAACGAGATAATTAAAATCAGAACCAAAAAAATTGATTTCCAACTAATTAAATACATTTTTGACATAGTAGTTGAACTTCCAACCCAGGTGTTGCATTTTCAACCAAAAAAGATGAATTCTCAATCAAAAATTTCATGGGGGCATTTTCAATTAAAAACTATCAATTTTCAACCCAAAATAAAACAATTGAATTCTCAGTGCAAAACATTAGTTTCCAATGAAAAAAAAAACGAATTTTCATTAAAATAGTTCAATCGTCAACCAAATAGTACCGTTTTTAACTAAAATAGATGCAAAATGAAAGCACTAATTTTCATTCTATCAAGTATTTCAAAAGATTGTCATTCTCATTTATATTTTCCATGTATGAGGTCAAATTCTGTGTTAACCTCGGGCTTGTCCCGATACTATTTGCAAATCTAAACAATTGTTCAACATTTTTTTGAAAATTGAACTCGGTTCATTCATCAAGCTATTAAAAATATTTATCTACATTTTTTAACCATCTGCTCTAAACCGAAGAATATTCTTGTCTTTATAACACCTTCACTTTTAAAAACATTCTTCCGCGTAAAATTTATTATGTAAAAACTTTGCTTTTAAATCTGAAAATAATTTTTCTTTATAATTATTGTACTGAAAAAAGGAATTGATAAAGGGAAAAGGCAACTGTATAAGAGATATTTTAAGGTTGGTGATGGCAGGAAGAACCCCAAGAAAATAGGATGAAAGTAAAGCTTTCAGTAAAATATTTTTTAAAAATATGAGATTCTTGCATTTTTAACAAAATAGAACACGTCCAAAATTTGAAACAGCATGATGACAATCAAACCACTAAAAAAGATTCCAGCATAGTTGTCCAAAAAACGAAATTTGCTTATTGTTATCATTTTTTATCCACTGATAATAAAGAATCAATATTATCACACAGCAAATCAATTTTTTAAATTCATATCTGCATGCTAAGATCTTTAACTTGAGCCATTTTAGAAGAGAATTGAACTTGGAGAAAATATTCCGTAGGAGTGGTCTAAAAATGAAATTTGCTCATTGTACTTATTTTACAACCTCTAATAACTTTAGTATGACATCAACGTGTCAAGGCTTTTAATTTAAGCAATTCCAAAAAAAACGGATTGATAAAAAAGTTTCCAGCATAGTTGTCCAAAAAAAAAAAATTTCCTCATTTTTTGATTCTTAAATCTGTGATAACAAACAAACATTAGAATAACATAAACATTCTTATGCCAAGACTTTCCATTTGAACCATCTTTCAATACAATCGATCTAAAAGAAAATATTCCAACATAGCAAGAGAAAAAAAGAAATTTCCTCATTTTCCTAATTTTTTATCCACTGATGATAAAACACAAATACTATGATATAGATTATTCTATTTTGTAATGCACATCTTCATTTTAGGATGTTCAATTTGCACCATCACTGAAAAATATCAGATTGAGAGTAAAGTTTTTAGCATAGTGATCTAAAAAAGGAAATGACCTCATTTCTAAATTTTTGATAACAAAAAAACATCATCATCAATTTTTCATGCACACATATATGCCAAGCCTATCAATTTGAGCCTTTTTTTGCGGAAAATCAGATCATTTTTAGGGTATGATAAACCCTATACAAAAAGGGCACTCGTTATTAATATATATGATTTTCACATGAAAGCATTCCCGAATAAAAAAATGAAGTCTCACTTGGGATCCCATTAGAATTCCGAATAAAGTCTAAATAAAATAACGGATACGAGATAAATCAATACTAAAGTGCTAAAATATTTATCTCAGACTTTTTTTAATCATTTGAACATTCCAGAATTTTCAAAGCAAGATTCTAAAAATGTGTAAATACTTACAAAATTATTTCAAAAGTCATTAGTTATCATATTTTAATCAATTTTCGTAATATGTATGAAAATATTATTGTTTTGAACATTTCCAAATTATTTTGTGAGTACAATCATTATTTGAAATTTTGCAAAATTTTGCACTAAGTTTGACCCTAGGGTATAAACTATGTAAAAATTATAAACATATCCTAATATTTAAAACAAATACTACTCAGACTAACCTTTAGAATAAGTCAAAGAAATTGACATTTTCTCTTCAATTTGCATCTATTAGACGCGTGAAGATAATTTCCGCCGGTAATGTATTTAATGAAAATTTGTCTTTGAGTTAAAAAATGTTGTTTATTGAAAGAGTAATTAACCGTGCTAAAAGACACTTAATTGTTGATTGTTTTTTAATCTCTGTTTACAGATTTGACCTAATGCCTTCAAATTCGGATTATATTAATCTTCTAAAAACACATAAATGTTCATTAATTTTGCAATCTCTTCGGAAAAAAATTGACCTAATGCCTTCGCTTACGGACTAATTTCTTATTTTATTGTGCAAGAAAATTCTTATCTTGTGTCTCGGAATCAGAATTTAGTGAAGTTATGCAACGGATGACGCAACTCAATTCACAATCACTTTCAATTTATTTCCAATATTCTAGCATTATTTATGCAATATTTATAAAGTTCGACCCTTTTTTTCAACTTCCTCAGACATTTATTTATCATGCATTTTGTATGGGATTCAGAAACAAGCAATTTCTGTCGAAATTACAACAAAAAACCTGACGTTTATAGAAGTTCAAAATGAATGCAAAAAATAATTTTTAAAATTGTAATTTAATAGATGAATCAAATCTAAGCATGAAAGCACAATTAGCATAATCAAATCCTGAAAAAAGGGGTAAACATTTTTCTGTATGGAATTTTTGCCACTGATGAAGCAAATACGGATTCCTAAGTTTATACTAATACAAATAACAATATATGTTTTCCTTGAATAACAGAACATTTTTTGAAAGTTTCAAGTGTTGAAAATATTTGTTCATTATTGAACTTTTCATTTTAAATGTTGTTTTTGAGGAAGTATTTTACATTTCTTCATTCTACATCTGAAGATAAAAGAAAATGTCGTAATGTGTAAAACGTTTTAATATCGGAAACTTAGCTTTTTTAAGAATATAAAAATTACTAAATAAAATTTAAGGTATTATGGGCACGGCAAAATAGGCATCGGGGAAAAATATCCCTTCAATAATATTACTGATGGTCTCGTTTAAGGGAATTTTTTTGAGGTTTGAAGAAAAAATATTTAGTTGACAAATTTTGTTTTCGACTAAACTTCTTTTGGTATCGCTTCTTGTTAAATTTTTAAAAATCACACCATTTTAGTGAACGATAGCTTATCTTCTGGAAAGAAGGATTCTACACAACTTGACCTTATTTAGTTTTTAATATTAAATAAACTATAATAAAAATCGTACAATTTTTGTTATTGCTTATTTTATTTCTAACATCTATGATTATAATGGTATGCATTACTTCCTCATATGGCTTTCTAAAGCCCTAAATTTTCAAAAATATTATTTTTACATATTTTGATAGAATTCGACTCCAGGAGCTTTGAAATACAACAACACTATATTTAGTGTATTTGTTCGCGTCGTCGAGACGCATCTGTCGACCTATTTTTTAAGTTCTTTTGACGTTCCAGTAAGGACTTATGAAATGTCAAAACAATTCTTCATTCTGTTAATATGAAAAAAAAACTTTGTTTGTATTAAGAATACAAAATTAATGTATCTAATATATTTGTTCGCGTCTTAAAGACGCGTGGAGTGACCTATTGACAAACCTTCCATGACCTCTTATGATCCATCAGTACCCATTTATAAATTTAATTAATAGGGTAAACTTAACGTTAATGATGACGCCAATTTCCTTGCTTTGAATCGCATTTTAATTATTTTAATTCCATTTGATACTATAAAATGCTAAAAATAAATGATTTTTATTACTAAATGTTACTTTTGACATATTTCTTAACAATATATACAAATTATGACCAAGTTTCACGATTATTGGGACCATCAAGATTATTGGGATATTTTTCCTATATTGTTTATCTTGTTTATATCAGGAAATTTTCTTCAATATTGAAAATACAAGATGTATTTGTTCGCGTCCTCGAGACGCGTCGAATAACCTATTGACGAACCTTTCATGACCTTCTATTAGGCCGTTCAAAAACTACGACACACTCATAGAAGGAGGGGGGCAGCAGGGTTTGTGACGATTAGTGATGCAGGGGGGGGGTAACACCGAATCTGACATCCTACATGCAAAATATAAATGTGAATGAAAATGGTTTGAAATTCTTGAAAAAATGAAAATTATTGCTTTTATTTTACATCGATTTTGGTTAACGATTATGAAAAATTAACAATTCCATTATGGGTTACAAAATTATCGTTTTGAGTTAAAAATTTATATATTTTGCTGTAAGTTCCTATTTTCAGGTAGAGAATTGAACTTCTCGGTTGAAAAATCAATTATTTATTTGAAAGTTGAACTATTTTGTTAAAAATTCATTTTAACGTTCAAAGATCCATATTTTTGGTTGAAAATTACCTTTTTTGTTGAAAATTCAACTGTTTTGTAGAAAATTGATCTTTTGGGCTTAAAAATTAAACTCATTTGTTTAAAGTTCGTCTTATTTTCGCGCAAAAATTCGAATATTCTCGTAGAAAATTTGACTGCCTGGTTGAAAATATAACTTTTTCGTTGAAAATTAACTTTCTGGTTGAGGATTCAACTGTTTGTTGAAAATTGATCCCTTTGGGACGAATTCAACCGTTTTTATTTGAAATTGAAATATTTTTTCTTTGAAATATCAGCTATTACATTTTTCGCTGAGAATTCATCTTTTCGGGTAAATTTGAATTTTTTTTATTAAAAATTAAAATCATTTCTTGGTTGAAATAAAAACTTCATACTTCTCCTAGAAAATAAATTGTTTTCGTTTAAAAATTCAACTACATGGTCAAAAGTTGAACTTCTTTCATATTGAAAATTCAAAAGTCTTCTAAAAATGCGACTTTTCGGCTTGAAAATTCAAGAATTACTTGAAAATGCAAATGTTTTTGGCTGAATGAATGTTTTTCTTCTTGTGTTAAAATTCTACTATTAGCTTGAAAATCAAGTTGAAAATTGAACTAGTTTTTTGAGAAATTATTCATTTGATTCAAAATTAAACTATTTTGTTGAAAATTGAATCATTTTTTGAAAATTTAACAGTTTTGTTGAACATTCGTGTTGAAAACCTTCTGGGCTGTGAAAGTCTGTTAAAATACTTTTTTCTAGGGAATTCGCCATTTGAGTTTGAAGATTCATCTCTTTTGGTAGAAGTTTGATATTTTTTTGGGTAAAAAGGCAATTATTTTGATCAAAATTAATCTATTTTGGTTGAGAATTTAACAATTTTGTTGAAAAATGGCCTTTTTTGGTTGAAATCAACTTTTTTAAATTTAAAATGAAAAAAAAATTTTTCGGTTGAAATATCATCTATGTATTATATTTTTGGTTGAGTAATAATATTTTATATTGAAAATTTACCTACCTGGTTGCAATTCAAACTTCTTCTTTAAAATACATTTTTTCTTTGATATTCATCATTTTAGTTAATAATGCAACTATTTATCTGAAAATTTCATTATTTTGTTAGAAACTGAACTATTTTGTTGAGTATTTCTCTTTTTGGATAGAAAATTCATGCTTTTAGATTAAAAAATCAACTGCCTTCTAAAAAAGTCGTCTTTTTTTCAAAAATCAAAATATTTAATTAAAATTGCAATTGTTATCGGTTGAAGATTATATTTTTTGTTTAAAAATTCTACCATGTGGTTGAAAATTCATCTATATAGGTTGAAAATTTAACTATGTGATTACAAAATCAACTATTTTGTTGAAAATTCAATTCTGTGTTGAAAATTACACTTTATTGTTAAAAAATCCCCCTTTTCGTTTGAAAATTCAACTAGATTATGGAAAATCTATATTTTTGGGTTAAAAATTTAATTGTCTTTTCAAAAATTCATCTTTCTGGCTGGATGATTCGACTATTTCGACTGTTTCGACTATTCGTCTAACTTGTTAAAAATTTAAATGATTTCTAAAAAGCTCATCTTGTTGACTGGAAAAGTCAATGATTCGATCGATTTGGTGTACTTTCTTCAATAACAAATCCTTCTTGTTTGAAAATTCATCTCTTTTGGTAGAAAATTCAATTTTTGTGGTTGCAAATGCAACTGTTTGAATGAAAATTAATCTGTTTTGGCTGAGGATTCAAATATTTTGTTAAAAATTTACCTTTTGAATGAATTCTACTGTTTGTGATTTAATATAAAAATATTTTTTGGTTTAAATATCAACTATTATATATTTTGTTTAAAATTCATATTTTTTGTTTGAAAATTCTTTTTTTTGAAGAATTCATCATTTTAGTTGAAAATTCCTCTCTTTGCTTGGAGATGTAACAATTTTGTTTAAAGGCTTGTTTTTTTTAAAGAGTACTTTTTTGTACTGAAAATTTAATTAATCCAGTTTAAGATTCATCATATAAGTTAAAATTTCATTTCTTTGGTTAAAAATTAAGCTATTCGGTTGATAATTAACTTCTTTTTTTTAAATTCATATTTCCAGGTAAAAAATTTGCCTATTGAGTATAAAATTCATTTTTTTTTGCGTGAAAATGTAAAAATTTCATTAAACTTTTTGCTTCAAGTTTTTTTTTTTAGTTAAAAATACAACTGTTTGGTTTTATATAAATTTGAATTAGTTAAATTTTTAAATAATTTCAATTAGTGGCTGAATTCTGGTTATAAATCAGTTATTTTGAATGATAAATCAGTAAAAATTACTAATTTATTGGTTTACTTTTTTGGTTGAAAATTAAACTATAAAATATGAACTTCTTTGTTGAAGATTCATTGTTTTTATTGAAGATTCATTATTTTAGTTGGAAATTCAACAATTTGGTTACATATTCATGTATTTTGTTGAAAATGCAATATTTTTACTTGAAATGTCAGAAATTTAAAACGTTTTAAATTTAATTTAATATATTAATAAATTTTTTAATGTTCCTAAAACTCATTAAATAGCTTTCAAAAAATAGCTTTTGAAAAATATAATATTATATCCAAACAAACATATTGTAAAAAGTCATTTTTTTCCAAACTAAAAAAGAGTTTCGTCCCATGCAATTGGTATTATTGTTTGACCTTTGGCGTGCAGACATCTTGCTAGCTGACCCAGCAACGTGAAATACCTAATTATTTGACATATAACACTACTGCAACTTAAACAAGTGTCCGTTGCAACAAGAAAAATTGATTGGCCTTTTGATGGTTTTTGTAGGGGTGAAATCTTTCGCGGAGAAAAATGGATGTTTAAATGTAAATGTTCAAAGGGTATGCATATATTCATGCCAAACATCTACTATCTTTTTGAGATGTTAGGCTTAAAAATATTTTTATGCTAAACTGAAACACATTCAGATGTTAAAATCGGCAGAGCGCATGCGCATCGCGCATTAGAACTTCACGACTATATTTGACGGCTATATAATTTCGATATTACAATTATGGAATATCACAATTTTGGAACATTTTTGAAGAATAAAAACGAGCTATCCTTAATTAAAATTGGATAACGACTTTTGTCTGTCTACATGACGGAACAATGTTCTTAAGTTTGAGGTTATATCGACTCGAACACATTTGACCATTTGACAAAATTTTTGTGAATTTATAATAAAATATCAGTTTAGGTAACCTAAAATAGATAGAATTTCAAATTCAGATTATAGATCATTCGTTCTGAGCTTACTTAGCCCGTTTTTATTTTTTATTTTGAATCAAAAATATGAAACATAACCTTAACTTGACTGAACGTATCATTTGATCGGCATTGTATATCCTTTTTTTTTCGTTAATGTACGAAAATTCAAGTTTAGTTTTAAATTCACAAAAGAAGTTATCAATTAATTCCTTAAATGCTCACACTGAGAAGAATGGATTATACGAACTGGATAATAGAATTAGAGAATAATACACCGTATAGAAAAGTGTATTAGCGCGTATAATCTATAATATTTTTCTATCATATGGAGATGTTGCCAAATATAATCTCTAGATGTTAAATTCTTATGATCTTTAGTCATTAAATTGTAACATCTCAGATTTTAAAATATCCAGGCGTCTGTGTGGTCTCAGATGGTACGTCGCATCGTGGCGCGTGTCATATGCATCCGTTTGCATTGAAACAAGTGATAATTAAGTTATGAAATGATTATTAGTGCTAAATCACACGTGATTTAGATTTAGAAAAAGGGTAAGTTCATATTTCTTTTCATTACACATCACTGCCACTTGTACAAGTACAGAAACTTAGCCTCCTTTACTTTCGTTTTTTTTAGTCTTTTGATAGACACTTCCCTGCTTATTGTGTGTTTAAAAAATTCAAATTTGTTTCCAGTTCGACTTCCGAGCCCGTCTATCGAAATTTTGTATAGGTTTATAAATACGTATGCACAAATTATTGTATATATTTGCGGTTATCTAATGGACCAGGATTCTAATATGGATATTAGATTTTAAAATCTAATATCCATATCTAACTTTGAACATCTAGATTGCTGTCCTATAGTTAAACATAAAATATGTTAACCCCGAAGATCTATATGTTACGTTTGAACATCTATTTTTCTCCTTGTGTGTTGCTCTACATAGCACAAGATTTAGTATTCAATCTTTGAATCTACTGATCGGTAATATCTGTACTTACTCTTACTATGCGTAAAGTACACATGAGGGGAAAATGTGTAACGCGCAAAATGCGTAATGCCTACACGTATAATATGTATGCCGATGTGTTACGTGGATGTCAGCTTTGAATGTGTGACAAACATGTAATTTTAGAATGTGTAACGTGTATATGTAGAAAGTTTGGTTGTTGGTTGCCTGCCTGCCCGTGTTACCCGATGCCCCCTTCACCTTCACTGCATAGGGCTGCACCGCACGCACCAGCAAAAAAAAAACTGCATACGCACGATAACGGGGGGTGCGTGCCTGAGGGCTATCCTTATGGGGCTTGGGGAGGCCATACAATACTTTAGTAACCCCGTAATACCTCCCTTTACCAGGTAGACTAACAATAAGTATAAAGTAGCCTCCTACACGTAGTGCCCGAGATTAAGGGGTTGACTAAGGCCTGTGTAATGTGAAAGGGATGGCGCTATCTCACGGATGCAATGACGATTTATTGAATAACTCGGATAAAACGACTGTTAAATTACAATAAGGGGCCGGCCATAAGCTAAATTACCAATTTTTGATTATTTTTTACCTCACTCCTCATCACCACCCCCCATCGTTGACGAACGTTCTTTTGTCTTGGGGAGCGTCCACATTAGGGCGGTCCAAAAATTTGACATTCGATTTTTGGTGATCGATCTCTTTTTATTTCAGGGTGTCTAGCTCTTCAACAAAAAAAAATGCCAGGACTTTTGCAGGTTTTCCAGGACAAAAAATTAATTTTTCCAGGTACCTTTCTTTACAGTAGAAAAATAATTTTTGCGGAACATAGTAGAAATTGTAGGTCCAGTGGAACCGAAAAATGTGTCATATGCGAAGTTTCTCGTACGCCCCCAAAATCTGATTTTATGGTCAAAAAACTGTTTTTTTTTTTGTGACATTGGTGATTATTCATTTAACCACGATGATAAATCACTAAGCTAAAATGGAAAATATTTCAAAGTTACATATTTTCCCAACTTTAACAACCAATTGAAGTTTGACTGAGTTATCGAACTTTAAGCTAATTTAAGTTTAACTATCAATGAAGTAATTGAATTTTGAACAAAACATTTAAATTTTTAACAAAAATGATGAATTTTAATCTACAAAGATGATTTCAAACCAAATAATCGAATTTAAAATATAAAAGATTGAATTTCAACCAAAAACAGTTGCATTCAGAATGCAGTGTAGTTCTTACCAAAAAAAGTGAATTTTAAATCCAAAAGGAAGAACTTTTTTCCAAATAGACGAATTTTCAACAAAACAGTTTAATTTTTAAGCAAAAAGGATAATTTTCTAACAAAATACTCGAGTTTTCAACGAAATAGTTGAATAGTTGAATTTTTAAACAAAACGACTAATTTCGAACAAAAAGAATGAATTTTTTACCAACGAAGATAAATTTTTGACAAAATACATAAATTTTCAAACAAATAGTTGTATTTTAAATTCAAAAAGATAAATTGTCAGTAATAAAATACTTGGACAGAATAGTTGAATTTTCAACTAGATATGAATTTTCAACTAAAATGATAAATCTGCAACCAAGAAAATATTTTTTTACAAAGTAGGTTAACTTTTAATGAAAAAATACAAATTTTCAACCCAAAAAACGAATTTTCTACAAAAGAGTTGAATTTTTCAGACAAGAAAGAAAAAGAATTCCATCCAAATTGTTGAAATCTTGACCAAAAGACGATTTTTTTTATAAACCAGTTGCATTTTCAACCTGAAACTATTAATTTACCACCAAAAAATTTAATCTTCAACCACATAGTTGCAGTTTTAATCAAAAAAGAAGAAATTTTAACCAATAAGATTAGTTTTCCACCAATAAAGACGAATCTAAAAAAGATCAAGTCTCAATAAAAAAATGAAAGTTACATTTTGAGGCAGAAAATTAATTCAAAATAAAGAAAAAACTACTTTTCCACAAAATGGTTAGATTTTCAACCAAAGAGTTGGACCTTAAAAAAAATTATTTTTTAACAAAGTGGTTCAATTTTTACGCACGTAGTTGAATTTTCAATTTAAAAAAAAAAACAATTCGCAGCGAAGAATGGAAAATTTTCAATTTTCAATTGAAACAATGAATTTTCAACAAAAAATATGAATTTTTAATTAAAGTGATGATATTTCAACAAGAAAAAAAAGAAAGTGGTTCAACCTTCACTCAAATGAATCAATTTTCTGTAAAATTCCTAACTAAAAGTATAATCATCATGAGGTAACAGCTGAAAAATATAAACAAAAATAAAAGGCAAATAAATTACTTACAAAAAAATTATATCAGGCTAGCCCCAAACTTCATTTTTAAAATTTCCTAATTTTACTCTGACCAATTTTTCATTTTTAACATACAATCTTTTATACACAGCATAAAACAATTTTAAATTAAAATAAAAAAATGTCTAATTTATTATTTTGGACAGTTATTTAGGGTGCCTCTTATAGAAATGCCCTAACTTTTGTGAGAAATTGAATTCTTTTTCAATATATTGACAGCAAAAGATTATTAGATTTTTGTCGTTTTTCGTTCAGTAGAAAACAAGCTTATAATCCCTATTTTTTATTTAGGGAAATAAAAATTCCAGGACCATGAACAAAATATCAGGACTTTTCCAGGTTTTTCCAGGTAAAAAATGTATATTTTTCATTCAAAACTAGCCCTTACCCCAGGCTTTTGAAATTAACGTTAGGGTTTAAATGGGAAAAGCTCGGTTTTCGAAAACATGGAAAAAAGTACTTGTTATAAACTTTATATGAATTAAGGTATAGTCACATTTTAAGGC
Source organism: Andricus grossulariae (assembly GCA_011634705.1). Taxonomy (NCBI): domain Eukaryota; kingdom Metazoa; phylum Arthropoda; class Insecta; order Hymenoptera; family Cynipidae; genus Andricus; species Andricus grossulariae. Next base: position 23,438 of record JAABKJ010001034.1, read on the forward strand.
ATGTTTGAGGAATAATTTCCACCTAATAACTTTCAAATTTGAAGCCCTGAACCCCCTTTATTGTGTCCGCAAAATACCCTAAAAAATGCAAAATGGCAGTTTTCTATCAAATGCATGCTAAAGACGGTATTTTTTCAAGTTTTCTCGAATTGAATAATTTTTAATCCATAAGTGAAAGATTTCCAAGTTTTTTTTATAATTCTTAATTCTTCAAACAATTATTATTTCGTTAAAAAATTTTCTTCTTCTTGCAAGTCGTAAAAATGTATTATCTTTTGGGATAAACGATATAAAGTGGATAAATGTCAATAGCAGTACTCTTTTTGACATACTTTGTAATTATTTTAAAAAATTTGATTTGTTCGAACACTTTTTTCTCCTTCATGTAGTGAAAAGTTATTATTCTGTGGAAATAATGACACATTCAACTAATGTTGAAAGTAATATATTTTTTAAGGATATTTGGTAATTATTTAAAAAATTTTAATTTGTTTAAGCACTTTTTCCCATGTCAAGCGTGGAAACTTATTCTTTTCTGCAATTAATGACAAAATTAATTAATTTAGGAGGAATATATTTTTGTTCAAGATTTTTTACAATTATTTAAACAATAATCACTCACTTGTGCCTTTTCACAAGGAAGTTAGAGAAAAGTCTAGTTTTTTTCGGATCTCTTACATTATGTCGCTTATTATTCAGTATTTCCTAATATCAGAACGTATGTCTACGTGCAAATCATTTGTAATTCACAGATTCCATTGCTCTACGGGGGTGATTTTAAGAAAAAAAAAAAGGACTATAGTTTACGTAGAGCCGTTTACAATATAGGGTATACGTTATAAGATAAGGAAATACTGAATAATAAGCAACATAGGGTAGGAAATTCAGAAAAATAGTATATTATGTACCTAGGGGGAGAAAAAGTGCCTCTCTCCCTGGGCGCATACGATATTTATTATAACAAATGGATGATTTCAGACATTTTTCGAAATACAGTCATGATTTCAGTTCATATTAGATGTTATCGCATGACATTTATGTTAACTTATTTCAAATGATCAACAATTCAAAAAAAAAATTGCCGTATTCAATTTAAATATGTCTTTAAATTTGCGGAAATTTATGAAGATTTTTGGTTATTATGGTAATTTTTCCGGTAAGTATGGTAAATTACCATAAATCACCCAAATTTCATTTTTAGAAATTTCCATAAATTGCCGGACATTCAGGGTAATTCGCGGTAATTTAATCAATTGTATATGGTAACTTTCCATAAATAACCGCAAAATTCTGTTATCTGCAACCAAAATTTCCTCGCAGTTTTTACGTTGAGTGGACTGATAGTTGTAAAATGCGAGCTCATAGATGTGTAATAATTTTCATTATTCACCTTTGACGTCACTTTTCAGTCCTAGGGAGTAAAAATTAGAGCGTTAGCCCCGCTTCATAGGCGTCGAAAAGGGCTGAAATCATGCATGTGTCATAAAAAATACTTTTCTCTACCGTTCCTGTAAAAAGGCGTATAGCTATTCCACCAGGTAGAGGATTCATCTATTTTGTTGCAAGTTCGTCTTTTGGTAGAAAATTATTCTTTTTAGTTGAGAATTCCTCTTTGTAGGTTAAAAATTCAGCTATGTGGTAAAAAACATAACTATTTTGTTGAAAGTTCAATTATTTTGTTAAATATTAAACTATTTACCGAGACGTCTTTTTGGGTTGAAAATTCGACTGTTTTGTTCAAAATTCGTCCTTTTGGATTGAAAATTCATCTTTTGTGGTAGAATTTTCAACATACGTAGATGCATTTTCTACAAAATGGTAGAATTTTGAAATGAAAAAGATTGAAATTTAACCAAAAACAATTGCTTTCGCAACAAAAAAGACGCCTTTACCAAAAAAAAAACCTATTTTCAACAAAATACATCAACATTAGAAAAAAATAGTTATTTTTCAAACTGAGTAGCTGCAATATCAACCTAAAAAGATGAATTTTTATAGAAATACTTGCATTTTCAATCAGGAAATATGATTTTGCAATTTAAATATCGATCATACCCGAAACACTTAAATTTTTTAATGAATAGTTTAATTTTTAACCAAATAGTTAAATTTTATATCAAAATGTTGAAATTTGCAATCAAAAATGTCAATTGTTAACAAAAAAGATAATGTTGAAACAAGTTGTTCAATTCTTAAGCCAAAACGCCCAATTTTCTACAAAACAGTTGAATTCTCAACCCTAAGATGTAAATTTTCAACAAAAATGTTAATTTGAAACCCAATAATTAAAGTGTTAACTATTTTTCACTAGAAATTGTAAATTTTCAATTTTCAACTAAAAAAGATTAATTTTCAACCAAAAGTGGAAAAGTTAAATTTTCTTTCAAAATAAATAGGTAATTTATAAATATATTTATTTAATGGATTGTATTAGTTCAGTTTGCATTTCAGCAAAATAAAGAGAAAAGGAAGAAGTTTTTTGAAAATAGGGGAAAAAAGGATTCTTTAAAAATGAAAAAAAGTAGGGAATAGGGCAAAGAGTTTGAAGTCTGAAATATAAAAGTGATTTTCAAAGTTATTAAGTTATTATAGAACTGTACCCTTGCAGGGCCATCTTTCGAAAAATTTGCCCGTAACAGAAAAGGGGATTTGCCCAGTGACCTTTTATCATTTCGTCACTCATTACTTATCGCTATCCTCATCATCCCCTCCAATGATGAACCAAGCTACATCTTTAGGAACCCACGAATGCTTCAAGAATCTCAATTCATTTGACAAATTTCTCATCATCTCTTAAAATAATCGCAGTGCATGTTAACCATAAGACTAAATTAGTGACAAGATGGATAATTGAGCCGTTATCAAGAAAAACCACCTAAGTCGATTCAGGTTTTGGGACGAAATTGCCAAAGAAACTTTCCAAAATATGTTTATTCAGCAATTTTGAACCATTATATTATATTATAACCAGTATATTATGCTAAAAAGTCAACGAAAAGCTATTTGGTAATGATTATCTAGAACTTCAAAAAGTCAACAAATGTAAAATTTGTGAAATAAAAAAGTTTAGTGCTATTTTACGAATAAAAAATGGTTCAAATATGTTAAGTAAATACTAATAGAACTTACAGGACGATTTGACGGTATGGTATGTGGAAAAAATGAGATGTTCAACAATGTCACAATAGTATTAAAAAACAAAGGGTTCGATGTTAAATTTGGAAACCAAGCGAGATTTTAAACGATAAATGTTTTCCAATACAATTTACTTCGTCACTACTTCAAAACAACATGTAATTAAATAAAGGATAATTCCTCTTCCCGATAATGAATCCAACAACCGGAATTCTATCATCTTTTACTTTTTAAAATTCATTAATGATGATTTGTGTAATGATAGAAATGCATTTTGCATATCCAATATTCACGATAGCAGACTATAAGTGAATCTTTTCTGAACAGGTCGTGATTGTGAAATGACTTAATAGAAATCTCCTTGACAAGGAATGCTTTTTATTGAAAACGTGTGAAAAAAAACCGTTTTTAGACTCATTTTAACATTTTACTATGATATAGTTAGTGTTTAGCTATCAATCATGGTATGAATGGATAGTGTTTAAGCTATTCTTGACTTTAAGTTGCATATATATGTGTGTAATTCTTAATCAGTTAATGATCATTTTATGTGAATGCCTATCATAATAAATATAATAAACAAACTGGACATTTATTTTGAAGATTATATGTGTGTAATTTTGAATCTATTATTTTTCATTTTACGTCAAAATGCCTACCATATTAAATATAATAAACAAACTGAACATTTATTTTGAAGATATTTCGAGAACAAAATCAGATGCGATTTTCGTGTTTTCATTTTTGAAGTCAGAAATGCATGTAAATGAAGTACCGTAGCCCGATTTTGTTACAATTTTTTTCATGATACCTATCATTGATTGAATCACACTGTGCACTGAGAAAATCGGCAATTGAGCAAACTATTTAGTTAGTAAGATATGATAATGTTATGTTATCAGTTGATACTAATATTTAATTAGTTGGCAAAAGAATTCCATTAGTTGCAGTGACTGTTCAATTAGTACCAGTAACTAAGAAAATGTTTGTGCCAAATATATAATAGAAAAGCAGTACCATATCTTACAAACAAATAGTTGGCCCAACTAACCATTTTTTTCAGTCTACTTATAAGTGTAATCTAAACTCAGAAAAATGTATGTTTCAATCAAACAAACATTTGTTTGACCCTATATTGAAGCTGTGATTTGTTTGATTCAAATAAAATTTGTTCATATTGAACAACATGTTGTGTTTGAATCAAATAAGTTTTGTTTGAGTCAAACAAATATTTTTTTCAATTGATCAAATATTTGTTTGATCCTATATCAATGAAAGAATTTTTTTGGTTCAAATAAACATTTTTCTGACCGTATCTAAAAAGTTTAAATCTCAAATGAGTCTGTAATGCAGATATATCTAAATAACGGATAATTACACGTGTAAGTTTTTGTTTGCGTATGCGTAATGTGCATGCAATCTGCACGCAATCTCTGCATGAGGAAAGCGTATTTAATGGTTTTACGAGTTTTTAAACTCACTTAGCTTCATATCTCGATCCAGAGTGCACCACATCCCCTAAAAAGAAGGTGTTCCACCAGAATTACATTTCCCTATCTTTCGATCCTGATTTCGCACAAGCTTCGGATTTACATGGTCTCGAAACCGGTGGTCGCCCCCCATCCCCACCCTCTGCAGGATTTTCTAACTTGCATCTAGTTTTTTCTTTTTTACTGGGAAATGTAGAAAAATTATATATTAATTCTTGCATTTAAAAAAGTAGAAAAAATCCTTTTATGAGAAATTGTATAGTTTTTAAGTCATGTTAATCGATTTTTTAATGATTTCTGCCATTAAAGAGTTGATTTTTACATTCTCATTAGAGAAGTTATGAGATTTGTGTTAAATCTGACTACCCCCCCCCCCCCGTGCTTTTGTCAAATGTCCACGTTTCGAGACCTTCTAAACCCGACAAACAGGTTTTCGTGAATCTCTCTGTGTGTGTAGGTCAGTGTATAGGTGGGTGTGTGTAGGTGTGGGTGTGTATATGTGTAGGTGTAGGTGTGTATTGATGTGAGTATGTATGTGTTTGTCTGTAGATTTCTAGGCTTTTAGCACGATAACTTTCGCGAGAATTGACAGATTGAAGTGGCCTTTGGTACACTCTATCAGTGTCCTAAACTAGAGGTCAACTTTTGTCAGCCAGCTATCTTGGATAAATGTTCTAAAAGTTAGAGCATTTTACAAATTTTTGAGATAACTTTTTTCGAAATCCAAAAATGCTATGTACGGCTATTCGTATCACTCAAAAATAAGAACAATTCACATAATGACTTCTTTCGATGAAAAAAATTACCCGAGCTATAGCATTTACAAAATTCGAAAAAACAAACGAAAATGAAAATTTTAAGACAAACAACGCACGATATGAAAAAAAGTCAGGAAAAGACACACGATGCTTTTCAAACATCCTACAGGATTGTGATTAAAACTTTCTGAATTTTGTTGAAAAATTCCAAATTCAAATTTTGATCGCAAAAACAAATAATGGGAAATAAAAAATTCCATTTTGTGGTCAAACTATGCAAGATACGAAAAAACATACAGAAAAAAAAATTGTGCATCCAAAGAAGATTTAGCAATTTGTTATTGATTACTTTTGAATGGGACGCATAGTTTTTGCTTTATTTATAAAAAAAAAACATTAAAAATAAAAAAATTTAATTTTTGGACTAATTACATAGGCTACGAAAAAAAGCAATAAAAAATTAATAGACAAAATACGTTCATCCCAAAAAAACTGCAAATTTGTTTTTGATCATTATATTCGATAGAATAGAATTTTTGGAAAAACGACGCAAGGTACGAAAGAAATCAATCGACAAAAGTTATACACCAAAAAAACATCTATACACTTTCTATAAATTATTTTTTAATTTAAAGCATAGTTTATGTTTTATTAGTGAAAAATTAAATTAAAAATAAAAGAATTAAATTTTTGAACAAACTGCACAAGCTATAAAAGAAATAATAAACAAAGGTTGCTCGCCCGAAAAAGAGCTACAAATTTGTCATAAATAATTTTTTAATAGAATGCGTATTTTTGGTTTTAATCGTAAAAAATAACATTCAAAATAAATAAATTAAATTTTTGGAAATACCACACAAGAAATTAAAAGAAAAATGAAAATACAATAATTGCCCAGGAAAAAAAGATCTACAAATTTGTTATAAACTTTTGTTATAAAAATAGATTGAAGATTGAAGAAATTCACTTTTTCGAAAAACGACACAAGCTGCAATAACATTTTCTTCAACAAAATTTTTTTTCTAAAGTATATCTACAAATTTTCTTTGAACCGCTTTACGCATATTATGCATATTAGGAATTGTAATAATATACATTTATTGATATGATACAATTTTCAGGGTAGCTGAGAATAGCAATTGATTGCAAAATAAGGATCAAATATTAAAGTAATAATGATAAATAAAATTTATACTCCATTTTGCAATATCTGAATAAGCAATCCCAGGCCGAGGTACAGAAATAAATGTAATATACATTTTATATAATATTGTTGAAAATAATGATGATGATTTTAAAAGGTCTGTGCCCAAATGTGGGGGAAATAAAATGATCGAGAGCATAGCGCGAGGTGAATACAATATCGAGCGCGAAGCGCTAGATGAATATATATTATTGAGCGCGGAGCGCGAGAACCAGAAGTCGCGCGCCCTAGGCGCGCTCAAACTTTCGAGCGAAGCAAGCCGCGCGCAATGAGATTGTGCCCGCACAGCGGGCAGATTTTTTAAATTGGATATACTCAAGACGTTTAAATCGATTTGCGGTGACATAAAAAATCCCGAGAAAACGTAAAATATGTTAAATAAAGAATTTTTCCCCAATACTCGCGCTGGAACTTGCAACTTACACGTTCGTTCACAAGAATCTAAGTTGGTCTTTACTCGACTGGTGACGTCACAGTGAAGTAGTGTGGCATTTAGTCCTCTAGAGAACTAAGTAATTCCATGCGCATCCCGAACGTATCCCTTTTGCCTGAAACTGCGCGTCGCAACTTATATTCTTCTGAACGAGCGTGGTTGCTCGTTCCGGCGCGGTGATTGGGGAAAGCATCGTGTGCAACGAGCGGGATACGTCGATTAACCAACTTGCATGGTTTGCCACGCCCTCTACGCTCACGTAGCAAACCTCATTCTCGTTGATAATCGACGCTGTATACCGCTTCATTTCATCCTTAAATAACTTAAAATCTTCAAAATTCTTCGAAATTTGTTGAATTCTATACATTCCTTGACACTGTTAAAATCCGTTATAGAAATTCCTGGGATAAAAATTAAATTAAGAATATTCTCCAAATTTCTCTGAACAAACCGTTCAAATAAAATATACGCGCACTTTCACGTTCTTGTATTTTTATTTTCCATTATTAAATACAAGTACTTACAAATCTATGATAAGTTTGAACTATAAAGAGTTCTAGAATTTTTTTAAGGAGAAAGCTCTTAAATATCTTATTTATTTTTTAATAAAAAATGGAATCGCTAATTTTTCAGTTCAAAAAAACTAATTTAAAAAAACGCATTTTAAACGTTTGTGTTCAGCTAAAAAAGACGAACTTTTAGTAAAACACATAAATTTGATACCATATCCCGTGTGCAAAAGTTGAGCCTTGGGGGATCATAAGGGCAATCCAAGCGAGGCCCCTCATGGCAACGACATGCTCATCCATAGGGGTCTAACATGGGCTTTCCTCACGGATGCCATCATGGAGCCCTCATGGTAGCCACCATGGTGCGCTCATGGTTGCCCTCATAGATCACTCATGGATCCCTTGTGGTTGCTCCCATAATATCCATATCATTTCTAAATTATCCATATTAATGGGATTCAGAGGAAAATCAATGAGACGGAACGAAACAAAGTGATAGTTCATAAGAATTGAAAGTGCTGAAGGCAGTTCAAATTTTAATCATAAATTAATAATAAATAATTCATAAATTTGTTTAAGAAACAACTTGTCTAGTTCCCAGGAAATATAGTGATGTAAAACTACAATGCATAACTTTGCGTTGAGCCTTTGTAACATTATTATTATTTTAAATGTTTTCTAAACACTATAAAATGTAGAGATTAGGATATATATATACACACATAGCATATAAGATGCACTTTGTCACTAGAATTAGAATCCTTTGCAGCGGGAGTGCACGGAGAAAAATGGATAGTCAAACTTGAGTTGTCAAAATTTAGATAGTCAGTTTGATAATCTAGATAGTCTCAAGTACCATCCACAATTTTTTCTTCATAGTCAGGC
>JAABKJ010001035.1:0-31847 GCA_011634705.1 Andricus grossulariae
ATGTTCGTTATCGAATTTTCGGCACCAGCTGACAAAAACATCATAGCCAAGGAGAATGAAAAGAAAGAGAGGTATAAGGAGCTTATAAGGGAGTTGCAACGGTTATACCTGAAATATTCTGTTGAGCTAATCGTCCTGATCATCGGCGCTCTTGGAGGTTCCAAGGTTTCACTGCTAAATAGCCTGAAAAGCATTCCTACGTGTCAAAAAAATGCTGAGACGCTTGCGGGGAAAATGCAGAAGGCGGTTGTCCTTGGGTCGCTACGTGTCCTCAGGGTACATGAGACTTTTGCTGGATCATCTTATTGAATCCGTCGCAGACTCGCCACCCATCTCACGGTCGTGAGAGGTGGTTACAGCTGAAATTTTACCGCGATTTCGCTGGGAGCGGGTGCAATTTTCCAAATTAGCACCTGCTCCTAACGAAATCCTGCGGTTTTCCTTATGACAATCTTCTAACTATATATATATGAACTGAACCATTTTCAAAATTCGCGCTATACGAGATTACCCGTCACAGCCGAACTGCCACGTCAGTCGTATGTTTTCACGACCAAAGATATTATAAACACCACGACTCACTTTTCAGACGGCTCTACAGTCTCATAAAATACTAATTTCGAATAAAATATCGTACATCACTCGGAGGGTTAGACAAGTCCTCACGTGGAGCTCAATTTTCGAAAGGACGACTTGAAAAACCATGACCGAAGGCCATGGTTTTACAACTCGTCCTGCAAATTGATCTCCCCACAAAAACATGCCTAACACTCCTTGTGATGTAATATACTATTATTAAAAGGTAAGGAAGGTATGGTCATTTATATTATATGAAAAATCGATTTTTATAGTAAAAATTATCTCATAATTTAAAGTTGATGAGAGATTAAAAAAAATGTGTTGTTTCAAGACAAATAGATTGATCTATAATAATAATACATTTTGTTGAAGTGTAAGGAAGCTATGTTAATGCATAATTTTCGAATAAATGGGTTTTTATAGTTAGACCCTTTTTCAATAACATAATTCAAACTTGATGCAAAAACGAAAAAGATTCCTTGATTCGAGACAAATCGATTGGTCTATAATATTAATACACTCAATTAAATAGTAAGGAAGTTATGCTCATTTATAATATTTGAAAAAGAGTAGTCTATCCCCTTTTCCAATTCCTCATTTATTCGGGACGGCTAGGCACAGCATAATTTGAAATATTAGAATGGCAAAATCTGAAAATATTCTACAATTACCATTAAAATTATAATATATTGAATACATTTTGTTCCAATAATAAATAATAAATGTTTACACCAATTTTTGTATTTCAAATGGTAATTTCACGAGCTGGAAAATGGAAGGGGAAGTTCTGTCGCACCGTATCCCTTTTCCAGCTCTTTTTTCAGCCCTTCCAGCTATTAAAGAAATTGAAAACTTTAAAGAGAAAAATGAGTACTATGGAATTTTCTGTTGCTGTTAAGACTCAAAAGTTCATTTTATATTATCAAACATTTTCAAATATTTAAACGATATAATTAATCTCAAAAGTGATTATGTTATTATAAATATAAATAATAATATCATCATTATTAATTTTTCGTTATATAACCAAGGAGGTTATATGAAGATATAAAAAATATTTTGAATTAGATTGTTTAAAAAATGTAAATGGTTGAAAATAATTGAGTAAAAGTTCATAATCAAAATTGTAATTTTATAACATTTTCAATAATTACTAAAAAGAATTTTTTTTATTCGATTTTGTATGGACCGAAATCGAGGCAGAAACTATAGAAGCGTTGTTTGCTGAAGCAGAAAAAATTGAAAATTTACAAATATCAAATATTAATCAAAAGATTTAGATTGATTAACTAACCGAGTTAAAAATTGAATCAGAAAAATTAAGCCGAAAAAAAATGATAAAGAAACGGAAACAGTAGTTCCTCGTCATTCCGTAAGGGATATTGAAGAAAAAATGGTATCACGGATTATACCAATCAAGAATAATTCTGGTATTAAGAAAAAATTTCATATTAATTTGTAATTTTGTATTTTTTGTAAATTTTTATTTCTAAATTGATCAAAATGAAAACTTTAGTTTTCTATTATTTAAAAAATCACGGATGCTCTATACAACCGTGCATCAAGTATTCATATGAGAAAAGTGAGTAAGGGAAGTGTCGGAGGAGATATAAAGGAGGTATAAATTTTAGATGAACCTAGAATTTCCTTATTGCTTATTTAAAGAACACGTTCCTTCCACAACGATGAACCGCTCCAGCACAGGTCGCTGATCAATCCCTCTAACAATCACCCCACGCGAAGAGCTTCCCAAAATCATCATATGTCATAGATCACACAAAAATACGCAAACTGACTGATAATCGCATAGTAAGATCCATACTCTTTTTTCCAATCACATCCACTAAGTAAAGCTCTCCACGAGGGCCGATTAGTATCCAAGATCGTTTCAGGCGTCTCTCACTCCACTGACACTTTTTATCACACATTTCTTAGAAACTAATTCGAGTTATTGAATTTTCCCTTCAGATTAAAATCATTAAATTTTTAAAATCATGATCCATAATTAGAAAATTAATCAGGTTTAACGACTCAGTTTCAAGATCCTAATTTAAGAACGCTTTAATATTTAAACGAAGTTTGAAATTGTTTATTTTCAACGCTTTAAGTTGAAATTCAATAATTTTGAAAGTTTCCAAATAGAAAACATACCATTTCAAAGGTTCTTAGGATATAAGAATTAAATTCAGCTCATTACCTAATTAATACCTAATGAATTAAAATGCTTCAATTTTGACAGAAGTCACATTTTTGAGTGCCAACCATCTATCCAACCACTTTGAATATCAGCTAATCCTACAAGATACGATACATATTAATAATATTCATCGTCTTTAAAATTCAACAATTTCAGTTTAGAATTATAAATTCGAGTCGCAATTAAAGAACAGTTTAACTTCTGAGGCCTTAAACAAGAGTACTTACTTAAAAAAAAGGTCAAAAATGTAGGTCTGATATAAATTTGACTGTTTAAATTTGAAGGTTCTTTTTTTCTTTTTATTTGATTGAAGAAAAGGTTAGGTTTTTTCTTTAAATACCTTCAGGTTAAAAAAACATTTCATCATTTATTCGTAAAAATAAGCATTCAGTAGGTTTTGCGTGAATACTATCTTCTTCAACGTCTTATGCTCTTGCAATATCAGTTAAAAGAATGTTGTTCCTACTAAGTTACGATATGGTTCTAAATACTCTTTCTATTGAACATAAGCATATTTAATGACCTAGAAAAATGTTTGATAACCGGGAATTGACCAGAAATATTTTTTTGTTTTTATAGGCCACCCAGAAATATTTTAAATGTATATTAAGAATTTGACTGCTATTATTTTATAATAATAATTTTTAACAAATAGTCTTAATTATTTGATCATTTTCAATTGAAATTCTCCCTAATCGACAATATTTTGAAATTGAAATATTAAAAATTTCTGTTTTATAATTTAATAATTTTAGATTTCTATATTATAAATTGATTCATGTCAATTTTAAACCTGCAAAATTGTCTGGTTTTTTAATTCTTCAAAATCGTAGAAAATCCCGTTGAAAGACTTGATAGTTGCGCAATTTTCAGTCCATAGGTTTGTTGATTAAACGATTTTTAATAAATGCATCTATACTAAATTAAAAACAATGAGAAATGTAGCAAATAAATTCACAAATCAAAGCCTTAAAAATAAGAAAATTTTACAATTTCAAAAATTGGACACATAACGATCTTGTTTTGTATTCCTTTTTTTAATTTTTAATTTTCAAGAGAATATCATACAGTTCTCATCAGATAAATTTTTATTTATTTTATCAGAAGATAATTAAATCTTTGACACTTAACACTGTATTCATATGTCGATTCTTCGCAATATACATAGAAACTAGAAAATGAGAAAATTATAAACTAAAATAATTTTAATTTTAATATTACAGACTCCACTGCCTGAGATGCTCTCAAACCAAAAAATAGATTAATTTGCAACCAAAAAGATAAATTTCCAACCAAAAGGATAATTTTATGCTGAAAGACAGGAATTAATTAAGACGCAAACGCAAATTTTCTAATAAAAAACATCAATTTTAAATCCAAGATCGAATGTCAAAAAAAATTCAACAAAATAGTTAAGTTTTCAAACAATAGGATGAATTTCCATCTGAAGTGATAAATCTTTAATCACAAAAATTAGTTTTTAACAACGTAGCTCAACTTTGAACCAAGTAGCTGATGTTTTAACCAAAAAGATGAATTCGAAGCGAAAAACGTAATAGTCAACAAAAAAGGACGAGTATTCAATAAAATAGTTGAATCCTCAAACAACATAGATAATTCATTTCAAACCAAACAATTAAATTTTTAACTAAATAGTTAGATTTTCTACTAAAAGAGATGAATTTTTAACAAAAAGTTTGAGTTTTCAAGGTAAAAAAAATCGAATGTTTTAGAAAAAATTGTGCCTTTAATCTCAAAAAGATTAACTCTCAACAAAGAAAGATGAATCGACAACCAAATAGCTGAATTTTCATGATAAAAAAATCATTTTCAGCCGAACAGTTGCATTTAGAAAAAAATATCTGCACTTTCAAGCAAAAGAGACAAATTTTCAACAAAACAGTTGAATTTTGATCAAAATAGTTACATTTCCAATCAAATGGTCGAAATATCAAGCGAAAAATATTGAACAGAAACAAAAAAACAGTAACATTTGAAGGGCCACACTGCATACAGACCCAAGTGCCAAAATACGAATTTGCAGGAGAAAAAAAACTGTCTTACTTTCACGCAATTAATTTTTTTTTTATAATGCAAAAACGGTTCGAGGTACTGTTAGGCTTTATCAAACTGTGAAACGAACACCCTGAAAGAAGCATCCAACTCCGAGAAAACCTTTGTCAAAAGCGCGTGCCAAAAAACTCAAATTTTGACACCTAAAAAGTGGCATAACTGTTTTATTTTTGAATTTAGAAAATAGTACTTTTGAGTTATTACTTAACTCTATCAAACCGCGAAAGGAACATCCTAAAACAAGCAGCCACATCCGAGAAAACCCCTTATCAATGGTGCGTCCCCAATAACGAAAATATGGACAAACAAAGAGTTGAATAACTTTTTATTTGTTCAATTAATACAAAAACAAAAAAGTACTTTCAAGTTATTATTTAGCTATATTGAATGGCACTTGATCATATATTAATCTCGCACTTCGCGCTCGGACGCATTTACCTCGCGCTTTACGCTCGGTTTCTCTAGATTTTTGCAATTCGTGTTCAACTTAGATGAAAAAAAAAAGTTTATTGGCAAATATTATAAAGTTATCAAAACCTCTACATATGAAGTAATGAGTGAGCTTCATCACTGTGACATCCATTTTGTTAAATTGCTTAGTTTTACATAAAGAGGAGATCTAATTTATTTGAGGTTCTATCGACCTTAAGGAACAATTTATTATCCAGACATTCGCGCTTCACGCTCGATATTTGATTTGAAAATATGAAAATATTATAATATATTGTCTATTAATTTTTCACGTAATTTGTGTCGTTTGTCAAAAAATTTAATTTATTTTATTCTTGAATCAGTTTTTTTACCAATGAAACAAAAACTACGCGTCCCATCAAAAAGTGATTAATAACAAATTAGTAGATCTTTTTTGAGTGCACAATTTTCGTGAATTCATATTTTTTTTGTATTTTGTATAGTTTGACTGCAAAATGGAATTTTTGATTTTTCATTATTATTTTTGTGCGATAAAAATTTGAATTTTCGATTTTTCAAGAAAATTAAAAAAGTCTTATAACAATATTGTAGGGTGTTCAAAAAGAAACATTTTTCTTCTTTTGACTTCTTTCATATCGTGCGTTTTTTGGCTTAAAATGTTCAGTTTCGTTTGTTTTTTGGAATTTTGTAAATGCTATAACTCCGGTAATTTTTCTTCAATCAAAAAGGTCATAAAAATATTTTGTTCACCTTCTTGAGTACTTGGAATTTTTAAATATTGAAGAAACCTGTTCTCAACCATTTTCAAAATGTGCTCACTTTTTGAATTTGTATCCAAAGTGGCTGGCTAACGAACTTGACCTTCATTTTAGGACACTTAAAGAGTATACCAAAGTCCAATCCAATAGGTTAATTATTTTGGAAGTTATTATGCTAGCAAAACTAAAAATCTACAGACAGACTAACAGACAGACAGACAAACGTTTTTGTAAAAACTGGTTTCTTGGGTTCAGGGGTCTCAAAACGTGGACATTTGACAAAAACGGGAAGAGGGGGGGGGTCCAATTTTAAATCAATTTAATACTTCTTCATTATAGGATGAGAATGTGAAAAATACCAAACCAAACCCAAACCCTTCATTTCTAATCAAACAGTTGAATTTTCGAGACAAAGAAGAATTTTTTAGAGGACAGTTGAATTTTAAACCAAAAGGTTAGTTTTAAACCAAAAAGATAACTTAAGAAAAAATAACTTTTCATCCAAAAAGACGAAGTTTCAACAAAACAGTTGAATTTTCGAGCAAAATATATGACCTCAACAACATAGTTGCTTTTTGAATAAAATAATGAAATTTTCAACCAAATAATTGAAGTTTCAACCAAAAAAGGTTCATTCTTAACCAAAAATATAATAGTAGGCTTTCCAACCAAAAATAATTACCTTTCAATAAAAAAATTGTATTTTCTTATTGGGATATATTAATTCATTTCGAATTTAAGCAAAAAAATCAGAAAAAAATGTTAGTTTCTTGAAAATAGGTGAAAAAGAGAAATTCTTCAAAGAAGAGGAAAAGAGGAAAATAAACGAAAGAATGTGAAGTCTGATATTGATTAGCATTTTCATACAATTAATCAATATAGATTCCATACATATAGAAAGATTGAATTTTCTTTTTTTCAGACGCAATCGAAAACGAGATAGATTAGCGTGACAAAAGTGTTTTTTTCCTTTAAAA
The DNA here is from genome assembly GCA_011634705.1 of Andricus grossulariae. Taxonomy (NCBI): domain Eukaryota; kingdom Metazoa; phylum Arthropoda; class Insecta; order Hymenoptera; family Cynipidae; genus Andricus; species Andricus grossulariae. Next base: position 7,017 of record JAABKJ010001035.1, read on the forward strand.
AAGAACTGACTTTTGTAATTTTGCCTTTAAAAAGTGACTAAGAAGGGACTTGAAATAAAAAAGTGACTTAAGTGGCTGTGTGGTCGCCCTGTCAATATATTCCCTTCAAAAAGTGTGAAAGTCATTTTTTTATTGTGTTGAATAACTGCCTAAAAATATATTTTCCCTATTCCCTGAAAGTCTGAGAAAAATGTTGTGCATTTTGAAGGTACTCGATAGGTTGGTTATTCACAAAAAGTAAAGTTTTCGAAAGCAATTCGGCGATTCTTTAGTACCTAGACTGTATGGTAGCATAAAGTGGATTTTATCGCCGCAAGACGCCCGAATCGAATAGCTCTCTGTCGATTAACTTAATTAGACAATCATCTAATGAATTTCTCCACGAGAGTCCATTAGGGCGCGCCAATTGCGCGCCATTTCGGTGCGGCGACGCTGAAGCCGATTACGTACTTAAACGACTCACTATTTTTGAAATGCTCGAGTCCCTTTGATGGTTTCCAGTTTGGAAAAATAAACTGGAAGAAAAGCGGGAAATTACTTCAAACACTCTTGCCAAACAAAATATTACTTCAGAAAATAGAAGAAAGGAAAGAAACTTATAAAATTCGTTGCACACAAAAATAACAATTAAAAAGAAAATCTGTGTAAAAAAATGTTATAAGCAAATTATATGAAGCGTGAGATCTTATAAAATTGTCTCTGACATTCAGTTGTACCCCTTGATTTTTAAGTTATCAATTTTGATATTTAGTTAAAAATTAATTTTATAAATAATAATGACCTATTTAAAAATTAATCATTTCTAACGACTTGGTTCCATGATCCTAATTTATAAATGCTTTAATTTTCAAACGAAGTTTAGTATGGTTTAATTTTTTAAGTTTCAAGTTTGAACTGAATAATTTTGAAAGTTTTCAATTTTTAAACAATTTTTTTATTCTTTCATTTTTAACAGAGAAAATGACAGTGGTTTTCTTTTGGACAGAAATGGTATGATAATTAATTATCATATTTATCATGTTTTTAGTTTCTACAATTTCAATTTATAAATACAGTTTCAATTGCGCAATTGTGACATAGTTCATTTTTGAGGCCTTGAAACTAAAGTTATCGTGCTTTAAAAGCAAGAAGGTTAAAAATAAATGTATAAAAATAATTGGACTTTTTTTAATTGAGGATTCTTTCTAAATTCTCATTCTTTTTTTATATCCTTAATTTTTTTAATTGAGCGTACATTTTTTAATTGTATTGTTTCCTAAATTATGAAACTCATGATTTCGATAGAGGTTCGGAATTTTTCAAAAATTAGTTCCTAAAGTTTTTTTTTACTTTGAAATTTTGACTAACACCGGCAGATATTTCGACATATTTTTTGTTATGTCTATATTTTTCAATGGTATATAGTTTTGCTGTTTACATTATTATCATACTCATGACTTGGGTGGAGGCTCGGAATTTTCCAAAAACAATTTCATAAAGTTTTTATTTTTTCTTACTTCGACTTTCCAATAACGACAAAAAATATTAAGCAATTTTTTATTTGCCGTAAGTTTTTTATTTGTTTATAGTTTTATTGTTTACTGAATTGTTCAACTCGTGATTTCTTTAAGAGTGTACACCACGAACAATCAATCTCAAAAGCTGCCTTTCATGAAAATTATTTATAAAATCGACAAAAATAGATCTATCATTCATTTAAAAATCTTGATGAAAACTTCGAAGCATACTCCGGAAAAAAATAATAAGTTTAAAATTATTTATTAAACCGTAGGTAATTATAATTTTAAATTTTTGTTTTCTCTTCAGAGAAAATTTACAATTCTTATTTAATCCTAATGAGCAAAGCGCCATTTTATTCTTTGAAGGATTCTCTACAATTCTATTTGGGTGGTGTTCACAAAAATTAAAACTATAATTGTTTATAACAATAATTACTGTATTATCTTTGATTTAATTTTGTAAATAAAACCCACCCAAATAAAATTGCAGAGAATCCTTCAAAAAATAAAATGAGGCCTTGATCATTAGATCCATTCACAGTAATATAAAAAAGTCTGAAAAAAAATAAAATTAGTTATATACAGAATTTTAATATGTTGAACATTGTTCTCATAAATATTTCTTTCCAAGATTTGCCATTTCTTCCTTACTATAATTAACACATTCAATGTAAATTTAAAACTACACTCTTCAGTAGAGCGAAGTAAAAATGGTACAATTAATCGAATCGCTTGAGCTGAAGGGATAGCAATTTATGGGTTGACATCCAAAATAAGTAAAGAAAAAAAAGTTGAAATCGGTTAATATCTTCTGTTCTCTTTTTTAAAACAATTACAAAATTTTTGTTTCAAAAATAAATACTGCCTTATTTACCATTTTTTGAAAATGTACAAAAACATGTTTTTTGGATTGCAGGCCTCGGACTGACTTTAGGGATAAGAAATAGTGTAAATAATGTCACAAATTTTAAATGTTAGTGTCAAAATAAAGCCATAAAATTTTTCAAGTATTCGAAATGAACTACAATGTTTATTTCAAATGTTATTCTTTAGTCTATAAATGATCAAACTTCCTATTTATTTATCGCATGCTGAATTAATAGAATCCAATAAGAAAATCCGACCATTTTTTGTTGAAAATTTATCATTTTCGATTGAAAAGTCTGTTATTACATTTTTCGTTAAGAAAACATATTTTTTATCTACAAATTTTATTATTTGGTTCAAAACTGAATTATTTTTTTGAAAATTAAACAATTTTATTGAAGTCATACTTTTTGGTTCAAATTCAACTGTTTCGATGAAAATTCATTATTTTGGCTTGATAATTGAACAATTTTATTGAAATTTTGTTTCTTCCTTGACCAACAAATTTTTTTCTCATTGAAAATTCAACTACATATTTTGTTCCTCTTTTTGGTTTAAAAATGTATCTCTTCCTATAGAAATTTCATCTTTTTTGGTGAAAAATGCAACTGCCCGGTAATAAATTACCTTTTTCGATGGAATTTCACATTTCCGGTTTGAAAATTCAACTTCTTTGTAGAAAATTTGTATTTTCGGCTTTAAAATTGAACAGTTTGACAGAAAGTTTAACTATTTGGTTGAAAATTTATGTATTTTGACGAAAATTCATCTTTCTTCGTTAAATCCAACTGTTTTTAAAAAAGTTAAAAGTTAAATTAGTTTCTTGAAAGAGTATTTTTTCATTCAAAGATTCATAATTTTAGATGAAAATTAATTCTTTTTGTTACACATTATTTTTTTACACTGAAATTTAATTATTTTCTTGAAAATTCAACTGTTTTATAGAGAATTCACATTTTCGGCTCAAAAATTAAACAATTTGGTATAAAATGCAAATATTCGGTACAAAATTCAACTGTTCAATACAATTTTTTTTTTAATTAATGCTTCTTAATAAAAATTTACCTACGCCATTTTTGGTTAAGAGTTGATCTTTTCTAGTTTAAAAATTCAACTGTTCAGACAAAAATGAATCAAATGACATTTAAACTAACATCACATATATTGTTCAAAACATTTAGTTGGAAAATTTTGTAATTTGTTAAAAATTCGTGTTTTTGGTAGGAAATTAAACTATTTGGGTAAAAATTTACGAATTTTGTTAAAAATTCATCTGTTGTAGTAGAAAATCTTTTTTTTGTTAAAAATGCAACTGTATTGTTAAAAATTATTCTGGTTTAGTTGAGGATTCAAGTATTTTGTTGAAAATTCATCCTTTTGGTTATATTTCACTGTTTTTTAATTAATGTTAAAATATTTTTGGTTTAAATATCAATTATAACATTTTTTGTTGAAAATTAGTATTTCCAGGTTGAAAATGCCACCGTTTTGTAGCGAATTTCTCTTTTTGGCTTGAAAATTCAACATTTTGGACAACCCCTAATTAGCCATTGAGACAATATGTAGCCAATCAGTGATGAAGTTCAAAAATATTTTATTAGGAAAAGTAAAGAAATAGTAGCATCAGGAGACAATTATGAGAAAATTGTGTATTTAGTGTCCTTTTTTTTAAATAGTAGCAAAATAGTGTAATCGCTCAAAAAAGTGTAAAATACTGTAAATAGTGTAGTGAGTACGAGGCCTGGGATTGATTCGAACCTGAAATTTCGTCAGCTTGAATCAAAGAAACATGTTATTATTTTTATTCATAGAAACATTTTTTCTTGCTGTTTATAACGTTCCGAAATCGCAACAAAAAAATAAAATCCCAAAAATCCTAAATCACGACAAAAGTTTTTTTCGAAGAAGCAAAATGATAAAATATTTCCTTGGTTCAAGCTAAATAAATTTCAGTTTCGACATATTTAACTTTTTTTCAAATATATGCATATGACTCAATACCAAAAACATCTTTTTGCAAATTTTCAACAAATTTTATTGAGCAAAAAGTTTGCTTAATTTTTTTTTTATTGTTCACCAGTAAATGCTAAAAATATAACAAATTCGTCATAATTTTGGAACCAATAGGAAAAATTCATAAATAATTTATTTAAGTGCTATAATTGCTTTAATTATTATTTCATAATGAGTACACTTACTAATTTCAGAGAATTTTCCGCGTAATTAAAATATTGTATTTTCAAATATCGTATATTTAAAGAGAAAGGGGGAAAAAGGGGAAGTTTTTTGAGAATAGGGAAATTAGGGGAATTTTAAGAAAAAAGGGAAAGACTGTGCACCTTGTTTTTTTTCAAAATTTTTTGAAATTTTATACTGTTTTTCGAATGTTTTCAAAACTTCGAACAAAAATTTTAAACTTATTCGAATTGATCCGCAAATTTTAAAAAACTCTTCAAAAATGAAAATAAGTAGTCTCAAAATCTCCTAGATTCTTTTTGGATGATTTTGGAAATTTTTTTAAATGCTTTAAAATGTTTTTAAATATTCTTTCGAAGATAATTTTTCACAATAAAAAATAATTCAAAATTTTCTTATAAATCCTTTCTAGATAATCTTCCGAAATTGAAAAATTTGGATTCAAAATATTTTGTATTTTTCAAAATTTTTGAATAACAAATCCATCAAGTTTTTATTTAATCATTCCTTTTTCAGTGTACATACATTTTCAGATATATATATATAGTTTGATTGTTACATAAACTGGCAATTTGAAGACTTCGATAAATGCTTCGAATTTTGAAAAACAACTTCGTAAAGTTTTTATTGATTTTTCTCAAATTTTGAATAACGTTGGCAGATATTGCGACATATTTCTTCGTACGCGTACATTCTTTAATGATATATAGATTTATTGTTTACTGAGTTATTATACTCATGCCTTCGACGGAGCCTCGGAATTTTACAAAAACATTTTCATAAAGTTTTAATTGTTTCTTATTTTCAACCTTTGAATAAGAAACGAAAATATTCAGAAATATTTTTTATTTGGTGTACATTTAAACTTTTCAATTACATAGAAAGATAGTAAGATATACTTTTCATTGCGCACACATTCTTTTATCATACTAACATCATCAACCGCGCTCTATGGGGCCATGGGGGGGGAGGCATGGCAAAATTTCGACATCGTCGGGCTAGAATCCACATGAAAACACATGAAAAACTAAGAATATTTTTACGACTTTTTTTTTGGACTTCAAACCTTGTTTAAGGTAACGTTCTCAAGTAAACCCGAATTTTCCGCCCATTCATCGCTCCTGTTGGCCTCCTTACTTTTGAAAACCAATACTATACGGATGGCCCCTAGGCACGCGTCGAGCTTTTCGACTTGATAGGAAAAATAATTTTCAATCTAAAAAAATAAAAAAATTGTAGGAAACATTTGAGTCCTTTTAAAAAATATTTAGGACTTCTAGAAGTTTGGAAGAAGTTCCAAAATATTTGATAAATTTTCGGAAATATTTTCAAGTTTTCAAATATTTCAAATTACTTCAAGACTTCTAAAACACCTAAATATCTTTTAAACTCAATCGAATTTTTCCTAAAACTTGCAAGAAACTTTGAAAATTAAAGAAATCACTCTGAAATAGTTCACATGTTTTGTTGACATTTTAAAAATTTTCATTTCTTTTTCAAATCTGCAAGAATTTTTTGAAATAATTATATTCAAAACTTCTAAACCTGCTAAATATATTTTAAAAAGTTTTCTTAAATTTTCAAAAAATTCTGCGAATTGAGAAAACTTGCCTTAAAATTTTGTTTCGGAAATTGTTGAAAATTTTTGAAATGTTTTGAAATGTTTTTTAATTTTACCTTCAAATTTATATTTTAAAGATAAAAAATTATTTTCAATTTTCTCAGGAATCTCAAGAAAATTTTTTTATCATCATAAGTGAAAATACTGTAAAAATTGATACATCAGTAATGAAATATTTTCTGTAATTTTAAATAGTTATAATTTTAGAGTCTTGAATTTTCATAATGAGCGCTGAATTTTCAATTTCTGCCCTTTCATAAGTTCCAATTTTTTATTTTTTATCGTTGCCCATTTTAAACTACTTGATTTTGAACGTTTGAATTTTTTTGAATTTGAAGGTTTTCAATTGAAAATCTGTCCATTTTGAACAATGAAAATGACGGTGAATTCATTTTCATATCATAGAAACATTTGTCTAATCGACTTTAATGTTAAATTTTTTTTTGTGTGTAATAACAATTTTAAATTCTAGAATTTGAGAAGTACTTTGAAACATCCAATTTAGTTTTCAATTTCAAATTGTCAAATTTTGTTTTTTCGGAATTAAAAATTATTTAAATTCAAAAGTTTTCAATATAAAGTTACTCAATTTTTAACGATTTGAAAGAGAAAATATACAATTTCAATTTCTTCAAATTTTGTATTATCCAGTTTTTTAAATTCTAATTTATAATTATTTAATTTTCAACATTCTGAATTTGTTCTTTTTTCTAAATTTTTATCTGAAATCACTCAATTTCGAGATTCCTTAATTTTCAAAAATTGTTTAATTTCATAAACTTTGAATTAGGAATGATACAATCTCACCTTTTTCTGGTAAAACTGTGCACTTTTATTAATTTTAGTCTCAAATTTCTCCAATTTAGGATCTCTTGATTCAATTTTTAAAAATTTTAAACGCTATTATTTAGAACTGATAGAAGTTCGATTTCTTTTTCATTCATTAAAAATATTGATATTTTTCGAAGTTTTACCTAAACTAAAATTGTTTAGTTTGGGAATTTTTTAATTCAAAATCGTTAAATATATATTTTTTAATTTCAAGCGCTTTTAATTTGAAATTATTATTATTTCAAAAATTCAAAAAACTCTTGATATTTAAAAATTTGTTTAATACTCAATTACATTTTTTTTGTGGGTTTTAAGAATATCTTCTAATTAAATAAATCATGTGTAAATAAAGTTACATTACGTCAAAGAGGCAGATTTTATTCCACCTTTTTTTTAAAAAACATCCCTAGGAAAATACAATATAAATTTTACATAAAAGATCATATGAAAATCAACAATACGCTTAAAATAAACATCGAAATAAAATCTCGAAAGTGATATATTGTAGAAAAGTAGACATAAACCCGGTTGTGAAATTTATACGTGCATGCTTTTTCTCAATCTATTTTTTTTTCTCAAAAATATCGTAAATTATAGTTTGATAAATTCCACCTATATGTCGGAAAGATTTTAAAAAAAGGTAAAGATTTATCATAAATCCAGGCCTCGCAATCCTGGGGAATAAAACAGAATACAAAGGGACATTTTTTACGCTCAAGGGGCAGCTCAAGATTTCCTACTGATAAAAATACAATAGAAAAAAACAATTAAGAAAACCTGAAGGAATAAAAAAATAGATAAACCAAATGCAGTACTGTTATATTCCGAATATAAGAAAATCCTCTTATAAACCGGGAAACTAATTCTGTTGAAAAATTTAAAAACGATATTGGTAGATTATGGTAGATCATGAAAAGTTCTTAATTTTGGCAATCGATGCGTCTCGAAGACAAGAACAAATACATTATATACATTCTAGTTGTATTCCCAATATTAAAACAGTTTTTCTTATATCAATAAGATAAACAACATAATTTTTCAATTCATAAATCGGTATTGCTAGATCATAAGAGGTTATAGAAGGTTCGTCAATAGGTCATTCGACGTATCTCGAAGACGCAAACGAACATGTCAGATACAGTATTGTAGTACTCCTAATATGAACAAACTTTTTCTCATATAAACAGAGTACACAAATTTGTTTTGAACTTCATAAATCCGTACTGGTCGGTCATAAAAGGTTTACCAATAGGTCAATCGATGCGTTTTAAGGACGCGAACAATACTCTTCATGTAATATGTCGTGTTTTGAATATTAAAAAAGTTTCTTTTTCATATAAACAGAATAAACCATTCTTCTTAACTTCATAAAACGGTACTGGTCGGACATAAATGGTTCACCAATAGGTCAATCGATGCGTCTCAAAGGCACGAACAAATACACTACATGTAATATTGTCGGGGTTTGAATATGAAATTTTTTTTCATATGAACAGAATAAATCATTTTTTGAAACTTCATAAATTGGTACTAGTGGGACAAAAAAGGTTGATCAATAGGTCAAGCGATGCGTCTCAAGGACGCGAACAAATACTCGACATGTAATATTGTCGTGTTTTGAATATCCAAAAATTTTTCTCATATGGACACAACAAACCATTTTTCTTTAATTCATAAATAGGTACTGGTGGGTCATAAATGAGTAAATAAAAAAAAAAATAAAATAAAATGGTCATACCAATAGGTCAATCGATGCGTCACAGAGATGCGAACGAATACGCCAGATACCGTATTGTTGTATTTTGAACATCAAAAAAGTTTTTATTATATAAACAGAATAAACCATTTTTTGAAACTTGATAAATCGTTACTGGTAGGTCATAACAGTTTCAACAATATCTAGATCGATGTGTCTCAGAAACGCGAGCAAAAGCACCAGATATCGTGCTGTTGTGTCCTGAATTAAAAAAAAGTTTTTCTTACATAAATGAGGTAAAAATTTTTTTTAAATCTCTAAATACAAGAAAAAATTACTTCGAAATGGTTGATCTAGCTCAAAATCCTATCATACCTGGATATCAATCAAAGCTACACTTCATCCAAATTCCATTATCGTAGCTGCTTTCTTTCTCGAGATATGGTTAACAGAAAAAAGTTACACTAACTCACGCATACGCGCACTGACATTTTTTTTAGATTTTAGTATCGAGCTCCTGGGGTCGATTTATATCAAAATATGTCAAAAAAATATATGTGAAAATTTAGGTCATTACAGACCTCCCTCTATGAGAAAGCAAAATAATAGAAAAATCTATTCTCAAAAATAAAATTATCTAGATACAAAATACGAAACACAATAATTCAGTTTTCACCAAGAAAAATTAATTCAAACCAAATTGGTGAATTTTCAACCCGAATAATCTTAATTTTTAATTAAAAAGTTCGTTTTCAATCAAATAGTTTAAGTTTTAATCAAATAGTTAAATTCTCAATTAAAGTAGATCATGGGTTCTAAAGGATCCTAAGGGTCGTAAGGAATACTACTTAAGCTTAGTACTACCTGCAAAGATAAACTTCAAACCAAATAGTTCAATTTTCAACAACAAAAATTAATTTTCAACAAAATAGTTGCATTTGCAACCAAATAGTTGAACCTTCAAACAAAAGAGACGAATTTTCATGAAAATTTTTTTATATTTTTAGCCAAACAGTTTAACTCTCGACATACGAAGATGAATCTTTAACCAAATTATTGAGCTTTTACACTAGAGGGATGAATTCTCAACCAAAAAAGATGACTTTTCTACCAAAAGATGAAGTTTCGATCCAAGAGGATGAATTTTCGACCAAAAAACATTACTTTCAAGAAAAATATTTCAATTTTCAACAAAATAAGTAATTTTTCAAATATAATAGCAGAATTGTTACCCAAAAGAAATCATTTCTGAACCAAAAATATAATAGTAGACTTTACAAATGAAAAGAATTAACTTTGAACCATAAAAGATGAATTTTTGAGCAAAAAAGATTACTTTTGTACCAAAAGATGAATTTTCAATCCAAAAGAACAAATTTTCATACCAAATATACAAATCTTCAAACCAAAAAGATGAATTTTCAACCAAGAAATATTTTTTAGTCAATAGAGAAGAAAATGTCAACCAGATTGTGGAATTTTTAGGCCAAAAAAGTAAATTCAATACGAAACGCTGAAACTCCAAACCCAAAAAAACGAATGTTCAACCCAGGCGTTGAAATTTCAACCCAAAAAGATGACTTTGACAGAATATTTTTAATTTTCAAAAAAATGGTAAATTTTCAACAAAATAATAGTAGACGTTTCAGTTAAAAAGAATTAACTCTGAATCGCAAAAGATGAAATTTCAGCCAAAAAGGATTACTTTTTGCCAAAAAATGAATATTCAGTTCTAAGGGACTAATTTTGAATCCAAATGGACGAATTTCCTAATCAAAAAGATCAATTTCCAACCAAGATAGCTTTTCCAGTCAATAGAGAACTAAATTTCAACCAAATTATGGAATTATCGAGCCAAAAGGGCGAACTCAATGCAAAATAGTTCAATTTGAAACCCAAATATATTAATTTCATCCGAAAAGTAAATTTCTAATCAAATAATGGATTTTTTAAAACAAAATAATAGAATTTGCAACCCAAAAAGATGAATGTTCAACACAGGAGTGGAATTTTCGACGAAAAAAGATGACTTTGTGCAAAAATAGTCTCAAGTTTCAAAAAAATAATTAAATTTTCAACAAAATATTTGAATTTTTAAGAAAAAAAGAATGAATACTAGACACGAATAATAATATTAGACGTTTCAGCTGAGAAGAATGAACTCTCAATCATACATTACGAATTTTCAAACAAAAAAATGACTCTTTCACCAGAGGGTGAATTTTCAATCCCAATGGACGAATTTTTAAATCAAAAAGATGAATTTTCAACCAAGAAAATTTTTCCGGTCAACAGATTGATAAAATATCCACCATATTGTGGAACTTTTAAATCAAAAAAGAGAATTCAGTACGAAAAACTTTAATTTTAAACCCAAAAATATCAATTTCCATTCAAAAAGTAAATTTAAAACATATCATTGAATTTTCTACCAAAATAATAGAATTTTCAACAAAAAAAAAAACGTTTAGCAAATTAATTGAACTTTCGACCCAAAAAGATGAGTTTTTCACAAAATAGTTTTAATTTTCAATAAAACAGTTAATCAATAATAAAAGATGTATTTTCAACCAAAAAAGATGACTTATCTACCAAAAGATGAATCTTCAATTCAAAGGAATGAATTTTCTGTCCAAATATTCAAAAAACTGTTGAATTTTTCGACAATAAAGGATGACTTTTTAGCAAAATATTTAACTTTCCACAAAGCGAGACAATATTGATTGCAAAATTTAAAAAAAAATGGAGAAATTCCTGGTTTCCAAAAATGTCCAAACTCAAATTTCCCGATACTCAAAATTCCAGGTCAATTCCCGATTTTCCCGGTCAACTGCCATCCTTTAAAGAAGAGGTTCCAAGATATGTATGACACCAAACCAGTGCAAGTTTTGGACGCCACGATTTCATTCAAAAATATTTAAAATGTAGGCTGGTGACTGAAAATAGGGTACTATAGGGACCAAATCTTTAAATTAGGGAGCCTTAGGGTCGACAGCTGAATATAGGGTACAATATTTGTAGGAACCGGTCCATGAGGCCTGTAAATTCTATGCTGACCAACTAGAAATATAAATATTTTTGAATACAGGAAACCAGTTTCCGTGTTTTCTTACCATAAAATGAGCTATCGGGTCAGTCCACTATTGGTTTGTTCCACTTCTCGCTGTACCGGAAAACATAAACGCGGGATATGCGCAGCGAGACCAAGAGTATCGACGGATGCACATTTTTCTTTAAAAATTAACGATCCACAGGTGAAATAGCTAGCGGAAACTAAAAAACTGTCCAGGCATCTTAAAAAATTACTTTAAATTCTTTTTAAAATTATCAGCTAATATTATTTTATTTCTCATTCTCACAAGGAAAGCATATGCAAGATTTTCTTCAAGGTTTTGGATAAGTATTGGTGTTGCAATTTCTAGGCGGAATATCTTTTGTTATGTCTGGATTAAACGAAGATAACAATGAAATTAAAAAAAGACATATGAAGTTGTGCATAAATTACGTAAAATCTTGTAGTTGAGGTGGTGTGGGGTCAAGGATTTTTCTATACTCGCTTGAATCTTTTTAGTTAAAAATTCGTCTTTTAGGTTTGAAAATTCAACAATTTGTTTGACATTGTTTTTTGTTTCAACTATTTGATCAAAAATTCGTTTCCTCTTTGGTTAAAAATTGATCATTTTTCGTAGAAAATTCATGTATTTTGGTCAAAATTCGTCTTTTTCAGTAGAAAATTAATCCCTTTAGTTAAAAATGTTGATATGAAAATAAAAGTCTGGTTAAAAATGTATGTATTTTGTTGAAAATTCGTATTTATTGGTCAAATTCAACTAGTTTTGATTTCGAATAAAAATCTTTTTTGTTTGAAATATCCACTTTTACATTTTTCGTTGGAATCTCAACTGATTTGTAAAAAATTGGTATTTTCGACTTGAAAATTCCAGAATATGGTAGACAATTTAACTATTTGGGCAAAATTCGAACTATTTTGTTGAAAATTCATTTCTTCGTTTGAAAATTTAACTATTTTGTTAAAAATTCGTTTCGACTTTCACTAAAAATGTATCATTTTTAGTTGAGGATTCAAGGCTTTTGTTAACAACTCGTATATATTGGTTAAATTCAACTGTTTTTCATTTAGAAGGAAAATATTTTTTTTGGTTAAGGGATCAACTATAATATTCTTCTCTGAGAATTTATCTTTTTCATTGAAAATTCAACTACTTTGTTAATTCACGAGGAACAGTAAGATTTTACCAAAAATCTCCTCTTCACTCAATTCGTCTTCGGTTATTTTTCTATTACTTCTAAATAAATTCACGACAAAAATTTATTCTGCAAAAAGTAGGTAAGATAGGGCCTACTCCCCCCCCCCTAATTTTGGACCCATACTTCAACCTTAACTTCCCTGCCCTTTCCCAACGTCATTCTCATCTACTTCCTCATCTCCTCACTGACACCAACATTTCCCCTCACTTCCCCTAGTTTCGGTCCACCAGTTTTCCACAATTTCTTCTGCTTCCCCTACCCTCATTTCCCCCTTACTTACCCCCTTATTACCCCTTCTACCAGTCTCCTTGTGAGTTGTCATTTAGGAGTTCCCCTCACTTCCCCTTTTTGGAAAAAAGTATGACGGACGGAAGGACGGACAACCAACTGCAACTATAAGAGTTTCTGTCCGGAGCTATGAAAGCTTGAAAGCGACAAAACAGTGTGATTTTATCGAAAACGAGACTAAAACGTCATTTCAGAAGAAAATTTACTAAGAGTTACTGTTGAAATACTGATTATTCTTGACAGTTACTCCAACAGCTTCTTACAGAAATTCCCTGACTTACCTTTTTTGTTTCAAAATCTCTTACTTTTCCTGATCAAAAAAATTCCTCGACTTTTACCTAATTTCTAGTTTTTTCCTGACCAGCAGCCGCCCTTTATATACCCTAAGGATATTGCAGAATTCATATAGATATTCTAGTATATCCATAAAATATTTCAAGATTCTTATTTCTGTAACTATTTTTCAAGATCAGAACATTTCTATTATATAAAATATATAATTACGAGATATTTTAAAATGGAAATAGTTTTTTCTCCCACAGTTTAATGATTTGATTTCATCCATTTTATCATGTATCATCACTGAGAAATGTATTTCTTTTATAAATAGAACAAATTCTTATTAAAAAATAGCTTCGCCAATTTTTCAGGTGCGATTAGACATAACCTTAAAATTTTTTTTAATAAAACAGATATTTTTCTTTCACTTATTAGTATCTTAATCGATTAAAATTCAATTGAATGATTATTTAAACCAATGAACAAAACCAAACCCTAATAAGTGATACGCTAATTTCCAATTAAATTAAATTTGGATCCGTAAGGATATCCAGCTCCTCCGATATCCTTACCTGCCCCAGGAGAGCAAGCCCTAACCATCGTCCTAACCACTCTGGATTCAATCTGAAAGTCAATAAACGAAGCATCCTGTGTCTCGTATCCCATCCCGACACCCGAACCCCGTCCGCCTTTTCTTCGATCCATAGTGACGCAAATGTTGCGTCACTCCTCTGTGCAGCGAATTTTCTATGAAATTAGCAGCGCAACAGGTAGCCATCCATCTGTCTCTGCAAGCTGAGATTTTTTCGGTTCAGCCATATTTCGCGCGAAGCGGTCAATACAGGTGTGTCTAGGGGTCGCTGAGGAAACGGATTCGTGCGACGATCAATTTGTTTCGCGTTCCAAGTGCTCACCGGCGCAAGGAAATCGTGGCTACGAACCATCGTGGATGATCCAGTGGGGCAGCAACCCCCTGGTGACGCAAGTTTCCACCCATCTTGAGTTCAAACTGAAGCACTGTTGCTATTACGAAGGGTTATATTCTCTCCCCACTCCCTAGATGCAGCGAATAAACATAGTGCACAAGATGGCTGTTCCAGATCGCGAAATGGCGCCTGCGCATCAGCTGGTGCCCTCCTTCTGTGACCCTATTCCCTATTCCTTTTTCTATCATCCTACAGCCAACCCAGTACCACTACCCACCGGTTCCCATGATGCGTTACGGGGTTGTGTATCAGAGCTATTCTACATACTTGTTCTCATGCATACCGTCTAACAATTGCTTGAATCTAGAAGTTAACTCGGGGATGGGGAGCTTAAAGCCTTGATTGAAAATACGCTTGACCGTAACCGTAGGTAAAGAAGATGATGGAAAGGTATTGAAAATGAAGCGGTAATAACAGGTTTGAACGAGAAAATAAAATAAAAATGGGTTGGAGGTTTCATGAATAGAGGTATTCTACATCACTCTAGGAAGGCTGGCAGATTTTGAGAAATTATTTGAAATATTATAACTTGTTGCAGAAGCTTTAATGGAATATTTCAGAAATTTTATAGAGACTTTGAAGGACTAGGAGCGCGGACGTTGCAGAAGGATCGATAGCTGAGTATAAAGGCCTACCATAAACTACGTTACTTATTTGAGGGGCGGGGGTGGAGGACAAAGTTTGCGAATTTTCCGAAAGAGGGCCCTGCAACGGTACAACTTAATAATAACTACATAAATGATTTTTTAAATGAATTTCATATTTCAGACTTCACACGTTTTTCCCTATTCTCCACATTTGACCATTTTTAGAGCATTCTTCTTTTTTACCCTGTTTTCCAAAACTTCCCCTTTCTAGCCATTTTCTCGTTTTTTCGATTATATGCAAGCTGAATTACAAGAACTCAATATGAAAATCCAACTATTTTCGGTTGGAAATCGTAAGATTATATTTTTGGTTGTCACTTTATTTCTTTTGGTTAAAAATTCTACTATTTGGTTGAAAATACAACTTTTGGTTGAAGATTCATCTCTTTGGCCGAAGATTTAACTACTCTATTTTTAGAAAATGATTCTTCTTGTTTAAAAAATCATAATTGAGTTTGTATGTTGAAGTCTTTCATTGAAAATTCATTTTTTGTTCACGATTAATCTTTCTATTTGTAAATTTAACTCTATGGTTGAAAATTTAACTATTCTGTAGAAAATTCGTATATTTTTTGGCTAAGAATTAATTTTTTTAATTAAAAATTTACCTATCCCATTTTAGTTAAAAGTTCATATTGTCGGTTTAGAAATTCCACTGTTTTGTAGAAACTAGACCTTCTTGGCTTGAAAATTCAACAATTTAATGGAAAAGTAACTTTTTTGGAGAAATAATATTTTTAGGTTGAAAATTCATGTTTTTCGTTGAAAATTTAACTATTTTGATAAAATCTAATATTTTCTGGTGCACTCTTTACTAGATTGAAAGTTGGACTACTTTATTAAAAATTCATTTTTTTAAGATTCACCTCTTTGGTTGAAAATTTAACTATCTAGTTAAAAACTCATATATTTTGGTTTACTCTTTACTTGGTTGGAAGTTGTACTACTTTTTTTAAAATCTATTTTTTTAAGATTCACCTCTTTGCTCGAAAATTTAACTTTTTCTGGATAATTGTTTTTGGTTGAAAAATAATTTTTTATCTGAAAAAAACTAATTCATCTTTGGATGGACATTTATATTTTATGAGTTGAAAATTCAAAAACTTGGTAGGAAATGTATGTATTTTATTGAAAATTAATCTTTTTGCTTGATGATTCAACTATTTGGTTGAAAATTCCTCTTTTTTGGTTAAATTAAACTGGTTTATTTTATTTCATTTTTTTTATTAAAAATTAATTTCTCAAACTGAACATTTGACGATTCTACTTTTAGTTCAATAAATAAATTTTACAATTTGAAATTCAACTATTTCTTCAAATTAATATTTCTTTATTGTAAATTCATCTATTTGGGTGGAAATTCAACTATATTGTTGAAAGACGTTTTTTTCGTTTAATTCACCTGGTTGAAAATTCGTATTTTTTGCTTAAAAATTAAATTGTTTTTGGTGGACTCTCAATTTGTTATTTGAAAAATCAACCGTTTGGTCAAAAATTCAACGGTTTTGTTGTAAATGTGTTTGTTTAAATTAAAAATTTATCTTTAATATTAGAAAATTAACTTGTTTTCTGTCTTCAAATAAAAATCGTCTTTTTAGCTAGAAAATTTAACTATTTTGTTAAAACTGCAAATTATTTCTATAAATTGTATTTGCTTGTGCTTGAACGTTTTAATATTTGATTGTTGATGCAACTATTTAGTTGAAAATTAATTTTTTTGTTGAAAAATCGTCTTTTTGGCTCGAACATTCATCTCTTTTGGTAGAAAATCATTTTTCGTTGAAAATCTAACTATTTTAATGACAATACAATTGAATCCAATATGGTATTCGCATTAATTTCATTTAAAATAATTTATTTCCCTATCATTCCCCTTTTTCGTGAAAAATCACCCCATTTCCGACAGAAACACACAGAAAGAAAACAGGGATTCACTTTTCTTTGAGGTCAATTCTTTAGAAACTCATTTTGAAATTCAGATACGGTGCCTTTTTTGGTAAATGTCAAAAATGAAAAACAATTGAATTGATTTCAATATTCGTATTGCTCAATATGAACCAATTATGGTTCAATTTTGTTTCACTACATTTTGATGCCGTTTCTTTGTTGAAATAAAAACTTTATTTTTGTCTGTGCAGCGTATCGAAATACAACAATATAGAAGGCTCAGAAAATATAAAGAATGTGTGAACATGGATTTAAAAGATTCTCAATCGCTACCGAAGTTTTAAGTTTAATAATTTTTAGAATTGCTGCCTCAGTGTTTTTTCCTTATTTTAATTATCATTTCATATTCGATAATGTTTTTGTGCTAGATCTTAAAATGACTTGCATTTGTTCCAGGCTTTGAAAATAGGGTCATATCATCTTTTTAAACACCCTAAAGACTCTTGCTATAACCTCAAGCTAACTCTCAAAGCATTTGCTTTCTTACTAAGTAAGTAGTTATATTTTTAAAATATATAATAATATCACTTTGAACAATCTTATTTGGTTTGGCAATTATAGCATTGCATGACTTGAATATTAGGGTAGAAAAAAGCATTTTTCTAAATGGTTACAAAAATTATGATCATTTTGTGTCGCTCATGTTTTCAAGAATAATCAATCATACCAAAAAATAATGTAGCAAAATGCTTTGATTTTTTATGGTTGAAGTTGCAATATTTTCAGTTGGATAATAAAAAATCATTACAAATTTTCCAAGAAATTTTAGGAACATTCTTTTATTCTCTTGAAAACTTCTAAAATTCTAAAAAGCTTCTACATTTTTGATGTGTAAACATCTTAGACCTCGATATGGGGAGTCGCGCCTGGGTCGAGTGAAATCATGGCTCGAAAGTGTAACGCAAGCCTTTGACACACTCGTTGTGTCATGTGTCAGAGACCGGAGGCTTGCTTCTCTTCACCCACTCAAAGGAGCCCTTCAGGTATTCTCTCTCTCCCTCTCTCTATAAAAAGAATTGTTATTTACGAACTTATTGATATTTTTCAGAAACATTAAAATTTGATGTTTTTTCGAACAAGTTCTAATAAAATTAACACATACTGCCTTTCGTTTATATCCATAAAACGGGTACTTTTATGAATTTTCATGAAATAATTGAAAGAAAATGTACAGTTTATTATTATTACAACTAGGGTACTTCTTCAACCTATTGTAAAATAACTGAATGGAAACTTTTGCACGGCATTACATATAAGAGGAAATAAATTTTTATACTCCAACATGTGCGCGAGTTATTATTTGCTTTATGTAAGACTTCAATTTCAATTAACGTTTACCGAATATGTTTACACATAAAACTGTATTGCGTCGTAGTTTAGCACGCACGTAATGTTTTTTTTTTTTTGTTCAAAGTCTCTAACAATTTATATTATCTTTTCAATAACATTATTTTTGTATCCTTTTAAAACTTCTAAATATCTCTTAAACTCAATCGAATATTTTCTACAATTTTGTAATCTTGCAATATTGAATATTTTTGCTTTGAAATCTTCTACATTTTTCTCTGAAATTTTGAGAAATCATTTTGAATTTGTACAAATATTTTCTCTAAAGTAATTCTTAAAAAAAAATACTTCGAATATTCCCTGGCATCTTAAGAAAAAAATAGCATTAACTCAAAATCTCTAACAAAATTTCGTAAACTAAGATTTTCTAAGTTTTTGTCCATAATTTCATGTTTCTCATTTCTTTGAATGTGTGAAAAAGTTTATAAATTATAGTCTGGTGGAGAAATGTTGAGAACAGAATCATTTCCCAATATTAAAATACATTTAAAATTAACATTGTCTCTTTCATCAATAATCTTTCATCAAATTCTTAATCTTCATTCACAGATAAAGACATACACTTAATATGGTCAAGAGGTTATAAATGGAATCCTTTTGTCATTTCAAAAACATTTGATGAAAAAATTAAGAACACAATTGTTGCCTTTATTATTAAATGATCATTTACAATTTAAATGTTTTCTCTTAGAAAAAAGTTTGTAGAGTTTATATTCCTCATTTGGAAAATGCGATTTACAAAATTCGAGAAAATTCAAAAGAACAAACTGAAAACAGCCACTTAAAGTCATATTCACGCAGTACTTAACCAATCAGGTAGTCAAAAACAATGAGTGCGAGACTTTCGATAATTTTGTTCCACTTATTTTTTTTAGATAGGGTAGAAAGATAAAAATGTAATAACTGACACCACAGAAAAAAAATAAATATATGAAATAAACTAAAGAGTATGAACATTCCTCTTTCATAAATAAATTGTCATTGCCTCGAATTCCATAAATATTCTTTTTGTCCAAATAATCCCATACTTTCATCCCATTACCATTACACTCTCATTACACCCATTTTTAAAATAATTCTTCCTACCTTCCCTGACACTGCATTCTCTAGCAAACACAGACAAACTCAAATCGCTCGCCAACACCACTATTTAGATAACAGTTACACCGACCATTTAATTTACATTAACCAGCACTTACCAGTCAACAAATATTACCTAACGCAAATGCAGTTCGATCTCAAAAGCTGTTACCGTTTCGATAAATTACGACTATCGCAGCAGGTTTCCCAATTGTCGCCACAGTTATATCAATTTGTATTATATATAGCCTTTCATGTCAGCCACGAACCCTATACACAACTTTCCCCAATCCCTTCTTTTATTTTTGACATAAAACGTTCAAATATCGGTGCGCATTCCTCCTAGAATTTTTCATCATTCCGGAAAACCATTGTCATTTTCTGTCCAATATATCATCCACAAGCTGAGTATTATAGTTCTAAGGAATTAAAAATCGGTTAATATTGTGTAAAATATTCTTGAGATAGACTTCACAGCTCATTTTATGAGCATTTTGCTTCCTCATTGGTACAGAATGAATTTGCTTTTTCATGGAGGGAGGTTACTCCCTGACCAAAAGAAAAAAATGGATACTTTCAATATTTTTTAAGCTTATGTTTCTGTCTTACCAAAGTTTTCTTCATGAAAACATTGTAACTTTTTTTTTAACTCTCTAGTTCGCTATTGATCGATCAAGAATGCTTACCGAAAGTTCGACAATAGATAAAGCCACGCATCTCGGAGACGCGGGCAATTACATAAAATGCATTACTGCTATATTCAAATATTAAAAAAAAATCATCTTATAGTAAGTCCTAAGAGGTTCTTAATCTGGACAATCGCAATCGATGCGTCTCAAAGACGCGAACAAATATATCATATATGTTACTGTTGTATTCCCAATATTAAAAAACTTGTTCTTATATCAACAAGATAAACAATATGTTTTTTAAATTCATAAATCTTTATTGCTAGATCATAATGGGTCATGGAAGATTCGTCAATGGGTCATTCGACGCATCTCGAACAAATAAAGCAGATGCAGTACTCCTAATATAAACAAAGTCTTTCTCATATAAACAGTAAAACCCATTACTTTAAACTTCATAAATCGGTACTGGTAGTTCATAAAAGGTTCAACAATAGGTCGACCGATGTTCCTCGATGACGCGAACAAATACACAACATATAGTGTTGTTGCATTTTGAATATCAAAGAAGTTTCCTCATATACCCAGAATAAAACATTTTTTAAGACTTCATGAAGCGGTACTGGTTAAGTCATTAAAGGTCAAACAATAGGTCAATCGTTGCATCTCTAAGACACGTACAAATACAATACATAGAGTAGTGTCGCATTCTAAATATCAAAAAAGTTTTCCTCATATAAACAGAATAAACCACGTTTTTGAAAGTTCATAAATCGGTACTGGTAGATCACAGAAGTTTCAACAACAGGTAGACCGTTGGGTCTCGAAGACGCGAAAAAATACACTAGATATAGTATTATTTTATTTTGAATATCAAAAAAGTTTTTCTCATATAAACAGAATAAACCGAATTTTAAGACTTCATAAATCGGTACTGGTTGTCATAAAAGGCCGAACAATAGGTTGATCAATGCATCTCGAAGACGCGAACAAATACACTAGATATCCTATTATAGTAGTTTAAATATTTAAAAAATCTCATATAAACAAGGTACAATTTTTTTTTGAAATCTGTAAACTAAAAAAAAACAGCTTCTAAATTGTTAATCTAGCTTATAGTCGTATCAGACCTGGATACCAATCAATGCTACAATTTTCGAACTCCCGGTCCTTTTCAATCAAAAAGTATGAACTTTTAATAAAAAATAGTTGGATTTTCTTGTTGGGTTCTATTAATTGAGTTTGCATTAAAGTGAAAAAGGGGTAGTTTTTCAAAATAGGGGGGAAAGAGGAATTATTTATAAAATGGGAAAAGTGGGGAATAGGGGGAAAAAGGGGAAAAGTGAACTGTCTGCTAAAAACAGTGCTCCCAATGAGGGCCCGGAGCAGTACTTCGCATGCGTGAAAAATAGCTTTCCACAAGAAAAAATTAGATATTCCCTTCAATCTGTATTCAGTACCAATGACAAGGCTCGGCTTAACGCATGCGCAGTAGTGCACCGGGTCATCGTTGGGAGCATAGTTAAAAACACTTTCAGAATCAAGAATTTTCGAGAATTTTAAAATATAACCTTCGATTTACAGAAACCGTTTCACAAAAAATACATTCTACTGAATTTGAGGTGATATGAAATGATCTCAAATTTGGAGAAAACAATACTAATTACCTACAAAACAGTTGAATTTTCAACTCGAAAAATTTAATTTTCAATAAAAAAGGTAATTTTTGACCTGAACAGGTTAATTTTCAAGCAGAGAAAGAGAGATGAATTTGCAAAGCAATAAATAAAAAAAATGAATCAATCAGTTGTTGCATTGTCAAGTCAGAAAGACGAATTTTCAACAAAACAGTTGAAGCTGCGATAAAAAAGAATGAACTTTCAACCAAAACCAGTTGGATTTTCTGATTGGATTCTATTAATTCAGTTCAAATTTGAAGGACAAATAGGAGAAATTCTGATAATGTATAGACTAAATAACTTAATAACTTGATAATTATAACTTAATAATAATAACTTGATGATAAAGTCAATATTGAATACTTTCAAAATAGTAGGATAGAAAAATGTGAATTTCGCTTAGAAAAATTTTAATTTTTCTTAGAAAAAAAGTGTCGGACTACACAATATTTTAGGCCCAAAAAAAAATTATAAAATTATACGTTTTACAAAACTAAATACTTTATGTTATTAACACATTTTATTTTGCAAGTTTATGAAATCTTAGTAAGATTTTCGGAGATGACCCCTTAATTGTTTTTTCATTTATTATCATTCTTTGAATTTATGATCATTATAGTTAATATTGATACTAATATTTCTAGGTACTACTAATATTATTGAGCAAATTACTTGTGACCAAAAATAAATTTCCTGTTACAGACACCAATAAAGCAACGTACCATTTTTTTATAATTTAATGTGCCAGACACGAAAGTAAGCACTAGATTGCGCTGACAAAGTGCTGTTCACAATAAAAAAAATTTAACTTTTGTTTTTTAGTGATTAGCAGACTCAAAAATATCGGACATAAGAAATAGTTTTGACCATGTACCCCTCCCCCCCCCCTTTAGATGGCATAGAAATAATGTTGATCCCCCGACGGCCACAAAAAAAATCACGCAATTTATATACAGACCCTTTGAAGTTTTTTAAGCCTTGTGGTCCTTTGGAATAAGAAAAAAACTTTATATTGGTTATTTAGGAGCTGTTTTAAGTAATAAAGAAAAGCAGCGAAAATCCTCTCAGCTATCTCTCGATGAAAAAAATTTGTATTGAAAAACCATATTCTGAACAATTTTTTTCGAAATATAATATACCAGTGCAGTTGCATAACTAAGATAAAGTTTATTTCTGAATTCAGATCATTAAAATAATTAATTTTGAAAGATCCCAATAATTAATGATAATTTCAAACGGAATTATATTTTTGTTCGAAAATATTTCTTTGCCTGAAAGCTAAATTACGATACTTTTCTATTCCCGTACATCAATAAAAAAACAGCGCACCAGATCGTAGTAAACATTCTATTATCTGTTATTCTTTTGTTTTTGTCCGTATTTATTACTGTGTTTCAAATAAAAATTTAATGCCCATTATAATATTTTAAAATTACTTGTATTTGACCAAACCTTGAAAACTTTCCCTGGGCCTGCATACGTTACCCTATATAAGGCGACTGTAACAACGACTAATATCATTCTACTTATTATTCAGTATCTCGCACAACCTAGTAATTTCACAATTATTCTTCAGAAAACAAAAATCCTATTTGAAAAAAAATTGGTCTAAAAATTAATTCAGATTTTTCAAAATGAGGGGACAATCTGCTCTTGCTGTCTTACTTAGTAAGTAATTATCTATTTAAAAAATACATTCATATCATTTTTAATGACTTTATTTCTATTGGCGACTATAGTATTGCATAATTCATAAATTAAGATGAGCTGAATCAGCATTTTTTATTGAAAAAAGAAGATTTAAAAACTGTTACTATAACTACGGAAATTAGGCAATTTTTGTAGTAAAGTTTTCGGGAATAATTAATAGTTTGAGGACTTAATGTAGCAACAGTTTTTTTAGTATTTTATGGTATTTTGATTCTTTTTTTTATTGTATATATTAATTAATTAGGAGTTATAATAGTAAATTCTAGATAATTATAAAATGATCTTTTATATTATATGATATTAAAGATAAATTAATTTAAAACAATTCAAAATAAATGAAATGAATAAATCATGCGATACATTTTATTCCAAATAACAGGCTAAATTATAATTTATGAATTTTGGTCACATTTTATTTTTTTTGGGCCAATATACGTCATAAATATCAGGATCTGCGAGAGGTCGTTCAATTTCCGTAAAACTTGGCGAAATTACAGTGTTATATATAAGAGACATTTATATAGAAAATATTTTTTTGAAAATTTTGACCAAAAAAAGGTCCAAAAAATTTCTCCAATATTCCAGTAGTTTCCAAGTATTTTTTGAATAATTTTGAATTGTGAAAACAATGTTCGCCTTCTGTAAATCGTGAAAAGTATGAAAAGAACTTCAGGATGTAAATATTCTCAACTTAACGTCTCGGAAATAACAAATAGGAATTTGTAAGGAAAAACCTCATTTCATCGACTTCTTCCAGAAACAAGGTTTTTCCTTCCAATTTCCAATTCGTGAAAAGTAATTATCTTTCGGGGTAAATGATATAAAGTTTATAAATGTTGAGAGTAGTACTTCTTGTTCAACGTATTTGGTAATTATTTAAACAACCTTTATTTGCCTAAACAATTTTTTTCTACTTAACATCGTAAAAAGTTATTATTTTCTGGAATTAAAGATAAAATTAACGAATAAAGAAAGTAATATATTTTTCACAGATATTTGATAATTAGTTTTACCATTTTTATTTGGTTAAACAATTTTTACATTCTCGTTCTAATCAGAAGGTATTGGTTTCATGCCAAATTTGACTTAGTCGGTTTTTAAAAAATCTTCCCTTTTTGGGACCCCGTGAGTCAGAAAAAAACGATTTTCAAGAAGGTGTCTGTCTGTCTGTAGTAGTAGTAGCAGTAGTAGTAGCAGTAGTAGTAGTAGTAGTAGTAGTAGTAGTAGTAGTAGTAGTAGTAGTAGTAGTAGTAGTAGTAG
>JAABKJ010001036.1:0-31844 GCA_011634705.1 Andricus grossulariae
CCTCTATCCGCAACCCGAGGACGCGTTCGGTGGCTTTGTCATAGGCCCTTCAGTTCTATTCCAAAGGAATAGAAACCAAAACCGAATATATATATATACAATTTTTATTTAATTTAAATGCAATATCTGATAAAAATCAGTCGGCAAGCAAGTGGATAAATTCCCTAAAATTGAAATCAGTGCTGCCATCTATTAATGTACTGCGCAACTTACCTTGACCTTGCTTTCGATTAGGTACTTCATGCTGTGAAGGCAGGTCGCAAGATGTCTGCACACCGAGGGTCAAACAATAATATTAGTTGCTTTGGACGAAAGTTCATTTTTGCAATAATAACGAGGAAAAACATTTATTTCACCATAAGTGTATTTGGATAATTTTTTATATTTTTCAAAAGCTATTCAATTAAATAATAAAATCGTTACAAAAAAAAGATCGTATTTATTATTTAATTGAGTAGCTTTCGAAAAATAAATCATTTTAGCCGAATACAGTTATATTTAAAAATAATTTTTTGCCTAATTATTAAAAAAAAAAGTTGGTTCTATACAAGTGGTATTATTGTTTGGCCCACGGCGTGCAGACATCTTGCGACCTGACGTCACAGCATGAAGTACCTAATCGAAAGCAAGGTCGGAAGTATTCAAGATAAAGAGGTCTCTTGATAATAAAATCTTTATCAACAAAATTATCTATTATATTATTCAATGAAATAGCTTTAGAAAAATAAAAAATAACATCCAAATATACTTATGGTGAAAAATAATTTGATTCTAAATTATTAAAACAGTAAAGTATAGTCCTATGCAATGAGGGAACTTACCGGCCGATAGGTAGCGCTAGCTGCTTCAGTCAAAGTTCCGTGAAAATTTGGATTGGATAAAAGAAAAATTTTTAAATTGGTTTTTTTATACGTAGTTCTGAATTTTCAAAATATAACATTATTATCTACTGGAAGATCGTTTCAAAGTAGAATTTTCAAAAGTTTTATATTTTGCATGTTCCAAAACTAACAAATTTCATAATTTCAGGTTGAAAACTCAACTTTTTCGTGAAAAATTCGTCTTAGGCTTGAAAATTCAACAATTTGGTTAACACTTATTATCATACTTGACTGAAAAATCTTCTTAGTTCAAAATTTGCCTTTTTTGGTTAAATCCCACTGTTTTTTATTTAAAATGAAAATCTTTTATGGTTCGAAATTCAAGTATGTGGTTGAAACTTGATCTTTTTTATTTGATAATTCAACTAATTTGTTGAAAATTTGTACTTTTTGGTTGAAAATGTAACTACTTTGGTTGAAAGTTGAACTAATTTGTTAAAAATTCCATTTTTTTTAAAGATTATTCTTTTTTGTTCGAAGTTTAACTGTTTTGTTAGAAATTAATCAACTGAAGTTTTAACTATTTCATTTTTGTTGCAAGTTGAACAACTTTATCACAAATTTATTTTTTTCTTTTCTCTGACAATTAATCTTTTTGTTCAAAAATTCATCTTTTTGGTTAAAAAATGATTTGTTTGGTTCAAAATTAACCCATTATTTAGAAAATTCGTTTTTCTTTTGCTTGCAAATTTATCTTTTTCAGATGAAAATTCAACTATGTGGTTGAAAATTCATATTTTCTTGGTAGGAAACTATTGTTCTTGTTTGAAAATCACCTAATTTGGTGAAAAATGCATTTCTTTGGTGCATTTTCAGATAAAAATGTTTTTTTTTTCAGTTGAAAATTTGTCTTTTCGTTCGAAAATTATTATTCTTGTTGGAAAATTTTGGAAATTTTTCTTTTGCGTTGAAAATTTATATATATATTTTTTCAATTGAACTATTTTATTGAAACTTTTTTTTTTGTTCAAAATTACTGTTTTTACTGAAAATTAAACTATTTCATTTCTGGTTAAAATTTTTTGTTTTTTAGCTGAAAATTCAACTATATGGTTGAAAACCCAATTATTTTGTTGAAAATTTACCTTTTTGGTAGAATATTATTCTTCTCACTTGAAAATGGTGGAATATTCACTGATTTTGTTGAAAATAATGTTTTTAAATTGAAAATGATTTTCCAACTAAATATTTAACTATTCCATTTTTTAAAGTTTATCCTTTTTAGTTGGAAATTTATTTCTTTCGTTAAAAATTGAACTACAGTGAACTATTGTGGATTTCAGGGGCCACGAAACGTAAATATTTGCGGATTTCAAGGCTGGAGGGGCCCCCACCTCTACCGCGAGTCGTCGGGTTATTTTTGTTAAGCGATATTCATTGGCTGCCTCGGACTTGTATCGATGTATGCGCTGTAAGCATGCGTACGCATTTGCGCATCATGCATGTCAGTGTTTTTTAAATGTTTTTTTACGTACTACGTGACAAATATAACATTTACTTGAAATAATACAATTTGACAACTAAAAATCAATAAATGGAATCAAAAAACGACTTAAATATTTTGCAGAATTGTGAGTATTGTATCATGACGTCACGGTCATGCTAGGATAGGTGGAAATGTCAGAAAGGTTAGTGTAGTTGACACATCTTGACAGGGGACTGCATAGGCCTTTTTGGAGAAAATATTCTAAACGTAAAAGTAAGTGATGAATGTCGGAATAGTAATATTTTTCAACTATATAATGCATTTGAGTAATTCTATTTCATCCCTTTATCGGTTAAAGACCTCTCAGTTTCACGCAATACAATCAACTAGCCGACATTTTGGATATTTTATTTCGGTCGTCAACCGACAAAAGAATGGAACATGACTGAGAAAATAGATTTTGCACTGGACAAATATTACTATTCGTACATTTATGACATACTTTTACGTTTAGAATATTTTGTCTAAAAAGTCGTATACAGTTCTATGACGTCATGCTAAAATATTCAATTCAAGCCAACTAGGGCTTCCCTCTCTTCTGGCCTCTTTTTAATTGGTCAGTCATTGACTCGGGCGAGATCGTACAGGCACCGTGGTGGGAGGTGACGGAAATTTTTATGTATTTTTTTTAATAACTAATTTTTCGTAATTTTTCGGAAAAGGGACTTGAAATAATTAAGCCTTGAAATAGGCGCGTCTTGAAATACGCAAGAGTTGACTGTATTTTACTAAAACTCCTTTTTTTGTTGCAAAAAAATTTTTTTTTTTCTCACTGAAAAATAAACTATTCCATTTTTGGTTAAAAATGTATCTTTTGTAGCTGAACATTTAACTTTATGGTTGAAAATATTTGTTGAAAATTCGTCTTTTTTGGTAGATTATTATTCTTATTGTTTTAAAATGGTCGAGCATTTATCGATTTTGTTGAAAAGTCTATCTTGGTTTAACAATTTTTTTTACTGAAAATTTAACTGTTCCATTTTTGGTTGAAAATTTACATTTTCAGTTGAAAATTAATTTCTATAGTTGAAAATTTAACAATATTGTTGAAAATTCTTTTCTTTTTTTTTACTGAAAATATAGTTCTGAGTCGGTTATATTACTTTGCGAACGGTAACAATGATAAGAATATTACCGAGAATATAACCGGTGGATAAATTCTTTGCGAATTTATGAGAACGATCCAAAGTCAACATAACCTCAAATTTCAACTGAATTTTTGATAAATTGACGGCAAATTCAAATTTAGATAGTTTACAATACAAAATTTTAATATTTTAACAGTAAAACTTCTTTTATGCTTTTTTCTTTCTTTATGAGTATATTTATAGGAGTGAATAACTTAAAAGTAACTATGTAAATAACGTAAACAATAACAATATTGATAAAAATCATGAATTCTTAAATTCTCTTAAATTCTTTTAAATTCTCCTAAATTCTGTCATATTCTCCCTCATATAACCCGACCTTCAATTCTCAAGAATTTAAGAACTCTACCTGAAAATATACCTGTTTAGTTAAAAATTCAACTGTGTAGTTGAAAATTCATCTTTGTTGGTGAAAATTATTCTTCTGGTTTCATAATTCATCTATTTTGGTTATCGTCAAAAATTATTCTTTTCCAAGTTTAAAAAAAAAATTAGTTTTGTCAAAGATATTATAATTTGTCTCATGCAATTAGTATTATTAAGCATTTTAAGTACTGACGTTAGCTTGCAAGTGCTGAGGGCCAAGCAATAATACCGTCGAGATAATACCAACTGCATTAGACTCTATACGGCGCGCTTTTTTGAAGTTATCAAATATGTAAATTAATTTTTGATGATGAATCCTCATTTTCAACTTAATTAAATTAATTTTCTGATCAGAAAAATCATGTTTTAGAGCGAAAGATAAATTAATGATTTGATATAACTATTTAAAAATAATTAATTGATTTTAAATTAAATAAAAAAGAAGACTTTTTTCACCAATGTGAATTCTGAATAATTCATAATATTTGTTCGTACTTTATAATAATTATATATTGTAAAAAATTGATTCGCATATTTAATCATTTCAAATAAGCGCGCGATCAACCTCCAATAGGGCTGCTGGTGCGACGCATGCGCAGTGCAGTTATGGATTCAAATTGGGAGCACTCGCGTCGCGACTCCTTTGTCCTCCACCCACCTTGCTTTCAAGTCTAGAAATTTCATTGACATGCGCAGATCGCATATTGTCATTTATAACATATGACAATTTCTGACAATTTCCAGAATTCACGGTTTCACGGCCAATTTGGATTTGCTCTCGAGAACAATTGAACGTACATTACATCATGTGAGTAAACTTCACAATCATTGAAAAATTTTATGTGACAAAATGCATTGGCATGAGATAATGTCCTTTGGAAAATATCTAAATATTCTGAAAATTAGTGATCAATTGCCTAAAATTTAACCATAACCTCTATTCCAACAACGTAGTTGCATCATTCGTACGATATTGATTTTATTCCAAGATTGAAAGATTCTCAATGCTTTGTGATTGAGATATCAATCTTATTTGGAATTTTCGACGTTTTAGATACCAAACGAAATCTAAAAATGTTGATCCTGAAGGTCTGTCGTTCGTCGCTTTCTCCACAAGTCACGAGCTTCTTGAAAGCTCCCAAACCTGTACTTCCTAGGGCCCAGGTTGCCAGATTATTCGCGAGCGATGGAAGACAAGCTTTTACTCGATCTGCTCGTGCCCGAGAAAGCCTCGTCGAGAAGGTTTCAAAACCTGCAGGTGAAACTGGTGAGTATTTGTTCATTTACTTTATTTAATTTTTATTTTCCCAGTTTATAAAGATACTAAAAAAATGGATTTTTGTTCTGTAATTTATCCTATTTCTACGGTGAAATTCCAAATTTATTATATATCTTGTATCATATATTATGAATAAACTTTTCCGTAACTGCGTGTGACATAAAAATACTCTCATATCTGTGAGAAACACGAGGAATTATATAATTTTTAGTATATATATGTATGTCAGGGTGATTCATTTTATAAAGAAAAATAATTATTTTTTAATCTGAATACACTAGCCCAAGGGGTCATCTACAAACTACGTTACCAATTTTGCGATATTTTTACACAGGAATTTAATTATTCTATTTTTGGTTGAAAATTGATATTTTTTATTTAGAAATTAAACTGTTTCTTTGAAAATTTATGTACTATGTGAAAAATTCGCCTTTTTTGTAGAA
The DNA here is from genome assembly GCA_011634705.1 of Andricus grossulariae. Taxonomy (NCBI): domain Eukaryota; kingdom Metazoa; phylum Arthropoda; class Insecta; order Hymenoptera; family Cynipidae; genus Andricus; species Andricus grossulariae. Next base: position 5,604 of record JAABKJ010001036.1, read on the forward strand.
AATTAAATTTATGGTTGAAAATTCATCTTTTTGGTATAAAATTCAACCACTCTAGTTGAAGATTCATCATTTTATTAATTAATTTTTTTGTTTGAAGATTCATAATTTTAATCAAAAATTAATTCTTTTTGTTGAAATATTGTCGCAAATGTAACTCTTTTGTTGAAAATTTTTTTGTTTTTTGGTTGTAAATTATTATTTATTTGAACTGAATGTGTAACTATTATTTCATTTAAATATTCCATAACTTTAGTTTAAAATTGCTCTCTTTCGTTGAAAATTAATTTTTTAACTAAAAATTTAATTATTAAATTTTTGGTTGAAAAATTATCCTGTTTAGTTGAATATTTATCATTTTATTTGAAAATTCATCTTTTAGGCTGGAAATAAAATGACTTGGTTGAAAGTGAAACTCTTTTGTTAAACATTTTCTTGCTTGAAGATTCATCTTTTCAATTAATTAATTTCTTTTTCATTCTTTGGATGAAAAGGAATTTTTTGTTGTCGAAAATTTAACTATTTGGTTGAAAATTTGTTTCTTTTTTGGTTGAAAATTATTATTTGTTTGAATTGATAGTGTAACTAATATTTCATTCAAATATTCCATAATTTTAGTTTAAAGTTGCTCTCTTTCGTTGAAAATTCATTTTTTGACTAAAAGCTTAATTATTAAATTTTTGGTTGAAAAATTATCCTTTTTAGTTGAAAATTTATCGTTTTTGGTAAAAATTAATCTTCTTTGTTGAAAATTCATCTTATTGGTCAAAAATTCAACTATGCTAGTTTAAAGATTCATAATTTTAGTTGAAAATTCATCTTTCTTGTTTAAATTTCAACTATTCCAGTTGAAGCTTTACAATTTTATTTGAAAATTCATCACTTTGTTTGAAAACTAATCTTTTTGTTTTAAAATTCAACTATTTCAGTTCAAGATTCATCATTTTAGTTGAAAAGTCATCAGTTAGGTTGAAAATTGAGCTATTTTCTTCAAAATCCGTTTGTTGTTGAAAATTAATTTTTGCAACTAATAGTTTAACATAAAAGTAATAGATATTGTGAGAAACACGAGGAATTATGTAATTTTTCGTATATGTATATGTTGAGGTGATTCATTTTATAAAGAAAAATAATTATTTTTTAATCTGAATACACTAGTCCAAGGGGTCATCCATAAACTACGATACCAATTTTGCGATATTTTTACATAGGAATTTAATTATTCTATTTTTGGTTGAAAATTGATATTTTTTATTTAGAAATTAAACCGTTCGTTTGAAAATTTATGTACAATGTGAAAAATTCGCCTTTTTTGTAGAAAATTAAATTTATGGTTGAAAATTGAACTGTCCATTTTTTGTTTAAAATTGATCTTTTGTAGTTCCAAATTTAACTATTTCATAGAAAATCCACGTATATTTTGTTAAAGAATAATTTTTTGGTGGTAGAAAATTATCTTTTTCTTTACAAGTTAATCTTCTTGTTTGAAAAATTCTTCTTTTCGGTTAAAAATTCAAGTATTCCTGTTAAATATTTATCATTTTATTTGAAAATTCATCTTTTAGGTTGGAAAAAATGACTTGGTTGAAAGTGAAACTCTTGTTAAAAAAGAATTTTTTTGCTTGAAGATTCATCATTTTAATTAAAAATTCATTTTTTTTTTGTTAACATTCTTCGGATGAAAAGGAATTTTTTGTTGTCGAAAATTTAACTCTTGTTGAAAATTTGTTTCTTTTTTGGTTGAAAATTGTTATTTATTTCAACTGAAAATGTAACTATTATTTCAGTTGAATATTCCATAATTTTAGTCAAAAATTGCGCTCTTTGGTTGAAAATTCATTTTTTGACCAAAAATTTAATTATTAAATTTTTGGTTGAAAAATTATCCTTTTTAGTTGAAAAATTATCTTTTTTGTTATAAATTAATCTTCTTTGTTGAAAATTCATCTCTTTGGTCTAAAATTCAACTATGCTAGTTAAAGATTCATCATTTTATTTGAAAATTCATCTTTCTTGTTTAAAGTTCAACTATTGCAGTTCAAGATTCATCATTTTAGTTGAAAATTCATCAGTTAGGTTGAAAATTGAGCTATTTTCTTCAAAATCCGTTTGTTATTGTTGTTGAAAATTAATTTTTGCAACTAAAAGTTTAACATAAAAATACTTTGATATCTGTGAGAAACACGAGGAATTATGTAATTTTTCGAATATGTATATGTTGAGGTGATTCATTTTATAAAGAAAAACAATTCTTTTTTAATCTGAATACACTTGGCCCAAGGGGTCATCCATAAACTACGATTTCAATTTTTGGATATTTTTACATAGGAATTTAATTATTCTATTTTTGGTTGAAAATTGATATTTTTTATTTAGAAATTAAACAGTTTGTTTGAAAATTTATGTACTATGTGAAAAATTCGCCTTTTTTGTAGAAAATTAAATTTATGGTTGAAAATTCATCTTTTTGGTATAAAATTCAACCACTCTAGTTGAAGATTCATCATTTTATTTGAAAATTCATCAGTTTGGTTGAAAATTAATGTCTTCAACTGAAAATTTAACTGTCCGTTTTTGATTTAAAATTGATCTTTTCTAGTTCAGAATTCAACTATTTCCTTGAAAATCCACGTATTTTGTCAAAAAATCATTTTTTTTTGTAGAAAATTATCTTTTTCCTTGCAAGTTAATCTTCTTGTTCAAAAATTCTTCTTTTCGCTTAAAAAGTTCAAGTATTCCACTTAAATATTTATCATTTTATTTGAAAATTCATCTTGTAGGTTGGAAAAAAATGACTTGGTTGAAAGTGAAACTCTTTTTAAAAATGAATTTTTTTGCTTGAAGATTCATCATTTTAATTAAAACTTTTTTTTTGGTTAAAATATGAGCAATTTGATTGATTTTTTTTTCTTAATAAAAAGGAATTTTTCCTGTCGAAAATGTAATTATTCTGTTGAAAATTCGTTTATTTTTTGGTTGAAAATTATTATTTCTTTGAACTGAAAATGTAACTGTGATTTCAATTGAATATTCCATAATTTTAGTTAAAAATTGCGCTCTTTGGTTGAAAATTCATTTTTTGACTCAAAACTTAATTATTAAATTTTCGGTTGAAAAATTATCCTTTTTAGTTGAAAATTCATCTTTTTTGGTATAAATTAATCTTCTTTGTTGAAAATTCATCTCTTTGGTCAAAAATTTAACTATTCTAGTTAAAGATATATAATATTCGTTGAAAATTCATCTTTCTGGTTTAAAATTCAACTATTCCAGTGGAAGATTAATCATTATAGTTGAAAATTCATCAGTTAGGTTCAAAATTGAACTATTTTTCTTCAAAATCCGTTTTTTGTTGTTGTTGAAACTTAATTTTTTCAACTAAAAGTTTAACATAAAAATACTATGATATCTGTGAGAAATACGAGGAATTATGTAATTTTTAGTATATATAAAAAAATAGTTGAATTTTCAACAAATAATTAAATTTTTAACCAAGTATAGTTCATTTTTCAAATAAAAAAGATGAATTCTCAACGAAAGGTTTAATATTTCGTATTTCAACGAAACAAAATTTAAATTTTAAATAAGAAAAGAACGAGAGATGATTTTTCAAACAAGAAAGATGACTTCTATCATAAAGGATGAATTTTCAATCCATAAGAACGAATTTTCAACAAAATAGTTGAATTTTAAACCTACAAGGATGAATTTTTAATCAAGAGGGATAAATTTTCAACCACCTTGTTGAATTTTCAGCTACAAAATATAAGGTCAGCCCAAAATTCAACCAAAAAGATGAATTGTTAACAAAAAATAATTAATGTTTCACTGAAAAGTACAAATTTACGGAAAAAAAATTCATGAATTTTCAGCAAAACCGTTGAATTTTCCACCCAACTATGAACTTGCAAGATAAAAGTTAATTTTCTACGAAGTTAATTGTTAAAAAAAATAGTTTAATTTTTAATCCAAAGGTTTTATTTGCAACCAAATAGTTTAATTTTCAACCAAATACTTTAATTTTCAACAAAAAAAAAGATCAGTTTTCCAACAAAAATGGAATAGTTACATTTTTAGTTTAAAAAGTTAATTTACAACAACAAAAGAAAACTAATTTTCTACCATTTAAAATGAATAAAAAAAGACGATTTGTTATCAAACCAGTTGAATTTACAGCCAAAAAGATTAATTAAAAAAAAAAAGAAGATTAATTTTATAGTTTATAACCAAAAAGACGAATTTTTAACGAAATACATGAATTTTCAGCAAGAGTTGAATTTTCCACTCGACACAAAATAGTTGAATTTTCAACTAAAAAATATAAGTTTTCAGTCAAAAATGGATTAGTTACATTTTAAGTTCATACAATTAATTTTTAACAAAAAATAATCCATTTTTTACTCAAAAAGACAAATTTACAAAAAAAGTTCATGAATTTTCCACAAAACTCTGGAATTTTCCACCCACCACTATGCATTTTCAACATAAAAGTTAATTTTCTATCAAGTTGTTAATTATTCAAATAGTTTAATTTTTAACCAAATGGTTTAATTTGCAACGAAATAGTTTAATTTTCAACAAATACTTTAATTTTTAACTAAAAAAGATAAGTATTCCACCAAAAATGGAATAGTTACATTTTTAGTTTAAAAAATTAATTTACAACAACAAAAGAAAACGAATTTTCTGCCAGTTAAAATGAATTAAAAAAATACGATTTGTTAACAAACCATTTGAATTTACAGCCAAAAAGGTGAATTTTTAAAAAAGAAGATTAATTTTATAGGTTATACAGTTAAAAAATTATCTTTTTTATTTGAAAATTCGTCCTTTTGGGTAGAAATTAATCTTCGAGTTTGAAAATTCATCTTTTTCGTTAGAAATCTATTTATTCTAGTTAAAGATTCAGCATTTTTACTTGAAAATGCATCTTTTTGGTTTAGAATTCAACTATTGCAGTTAACGGTTCATCAGTTTAGTTGAAAATTCATCTCTTTGATTAACTATTAATTTAATAATAATCTGCTAAATATTTAACTCTTCAATTTTTGTTTTAAAAATATCTTTTTTGGTTCAAAAATTCAGCGTTTTTTGGTAGAAATTAAACTTCTTGGTTAAAAATTCACCTTTTTAGTTGTAAATTCAATTATTCTACTTAAAGATTCAACATTTTAGTTGAAAATTGATCTTTTTAGTTGAAAATTCAACTATTCCAGTTGCAGTCGAAATTTTAGTTGCAAATTCATCACTTAGTTTGAAAATATAACTTTTTTTTTAAATTAGTTTTTTTTTGTTTACAAATTTTTTATTTCTTAAAATTAAAAAGGTACATATTCCAATTGAATATTGCATCATTTTAGTTGAAAATTCATCTTTTTGATTTAGAATTCAACTATTCCAATTGAAGCTTCATCTGTTTAGTTGAAAATTCATCACATTGTTTGAAGATGTAACTATTTTTTTGGACATTTTTTGTTTTGTTTAAAATTATTTTTTCTTTCACTGGAAATGTAACTATGCCAATTAAATATTTGATCATTTTTGTTGAGAATTTATCTCTTTGGTTGAACATTAATTTAATAATAATAAACTAAAAATTTAACTATTCAAAGTTTGGTTACAAAATTATATTTTTTAGTTGAAATTTCGTCTTTTTTGGTAGAAATTAATCTTCTTCGTTGAAAATTCGTTTTTGTTGTTGAAAATTCAATCATTATAGAAGATTCATCATTTTAGTTAAAAATTCATCCTTTTTGTTCAAAATAAATCTACTTGGTGGAAAGGTAAACTATTCACTTAAAAGTGTATCTTTTTTAGTCAAAAATTCTACTATTTGGTTGAAATTTCATGTATTTTGTAGAAAAATCTTATTTTTTTTGTTAGAAAAATCCAATATTTTTACTTGAAAAGTTAGGAATTGAAGCGGTTTAACTTCAATTTCTTAAAGTACTGATTGTGGGTGTGTGGAGTAGTAAATAAGAGTAAAAAAAACTTACTTGTATGTCTCTTTTAAACATTTTTTATACTTTTATAATATTTTTCATACATTCTTATAAAAATAAATTGATTTATGTATGAAAAAACGTAGTGTTTCATTTTATAAAAAAATTGACTTCAATTATGGGAATAAATACCTTTTTTCAAAACACCAATATTGTAATAATTTTTTTTCATAAAAGTATAGTATTTCGAGATTACACTCATAAATTTTTAGGTAAAATTTTAAAAAATTACGAAACTTATGAATTTTGAAGTAAAAAATGCATTTTCTTACTTTTTTCTTTAAACAATTTGTTTAACATATTTAAAATGAATAAATGGCTGCAAAATATATTTTAATTTGAAGAAGACGTATTAAACTATATTAGTTAATTTTTTTGTAACAAAATATTCAATACCGATGGTGCTAATTTATTTCAGAATATCTTGTATATAATTTGTGAAAGCTTTCTAAATTAAATATATTACTTGAATTTCTGGAAACTGAAAAAAGAACAAAAAACAATTAAGCTAGCGAAATTTTATCACATATTTCCAGTCGATTGTTTGAAAAAATGTGAAATATCTAATTTATTTTTTCAACAGCTTTTAACATCGGTAAAGGGGCTGTTGCTGGTGCCAGTGCTTTAGGATTAGGCGCACTCTGTTTCTATGGATTAGGTCTTTCATCGGAGACCGGGGCCATTGATCATGCACAGTAAGTTCAATATGAAAACTTCCATTATTTTAATAATTTTGGTCAGTTTAGAAAAGTGATTTCTATTTTATCTGCAGTCGCAGATTTTGCAGATGATCTCAGTTTACTCTAATTAAATCATAATTTATTATTGAATTTTTATTATTTTCAGGCCTCGGACTCACTACACTATTAACACTATTTTACACTTTTTTTGAACGATCACACTATTTTACTACTATTTAAATAAAATTACACTAGACACTATTTTCACACAATTGTCTGCTAATTCCACTATTTCTTTACTTTTTCTTAAAAAATATTTTTCTACTTATTTGCAAACTGGTTATAAATTGTCTCTGGCTATTTAGGGCGTCCAAAATGATGAATTTTCAAGTAAAAAAGAAGAGCTTTTAACCAAAAAATTTAATAGTTGATATTTAAACCACAACAGATTTTAATGTTAAATAAAAAAGACGACTTTTCAACAAAATACTTAAAGCCTTAACTAAAATACATTAATTTTTAACCATGAATTGCATTTTTAACCAAAAAAATTGATTTTCTACCTAAAAATTCGAATTTTCAACAAAATACATAAATTTTTAATCAGATAGTTCAATTTTCAACCAAAAACTACACATTCTCAACAAATTACATAAATTCTCAATTAAATATTTTGAACAATGGATGTGATGTTAGTCCAAATTTTATTGCGGAAATGCGTCTTTTTGGGTTGAACATTCAGCTATTTGGTTAAAAATGAACTTTTTTCTTAAAAACTAAAATTTTCGGCTTGAAAATTTAACTGTCTTATAGAAAACTCTTATTTTTAGCGTGAAAATGAAAGTTTTTTGTTAAAAATTAGTTTTTTGTTTGAAAATTTATCTCTTTTGGTAGAAATTTAATCTTTTTTTGGTGAAAAAGGCAAATATTTGGTTCAAAATTAATCTGTTGTGGTTGAGGATTCAACTATGTATTATGTTGAAAAATCAACAGTCATCAATTTAGTTTAAAATCCATCTCTCTGATTGTAAATTTAACTATTTTTATGCAAATTCAATTGCTTTTGGTTGGATATTAATTTTTTAAACTGGAAATTTAGCTCTTCTATTTTTGGGTGAAAATTTATCTATCTAGTTGAACATTCAATAATAGTTCGGTTTAAAGTTAATATATTCTGTTGAAAACTTGCCCTTTTTGGTAGAAAATTATTCTTTTTGGTTGAAGATTAATTTTTTGTTTGCTTGAAAATTCAACAGTTTGTTTGAAATTTTTTCCCTTTTGACTGAAAAGTCTTTCTTAGTTGAAATTTTGTATTTTTTTCGTTGAGTTTAACTGCTTACGATTTAAAATTAAGATCTTTTTTTGGTTGGAATATCAACAATAACATTTTTCATTGAGAATAAATTTTGTTTTAAATGAAAATTCAACAACTTGGTTGAAAGTTAGGCTCTTTTGTTAAAAATTAACTTTTCTTGTTAAAAATGACCTCTTTAGTTGAAGATTTAGCTCTTTTTTTTAAATTCGTTTTTTGTTGTTAGAAAATTAATGTTTTGTCTGAAAATTTAACTATTCTAGTTGAAACTTAGTTTTTTTGTTGTTGAAGATTAATATTTTTAACTGCAAATTTAACTATTCTTTTTTTTTTACACCTATTTACAGAAAATCTTATATCTTGTTTTTTTTTTGGTTTCTTGGTTGATAATTAGTTTTTTTGACTGAAAATTTAACTACATATTCCATTTTTGGTTGAAAATCGTTCTTTTTTAGTTGAAAATTAATCTATTTGGTTGAAAATTGATCTTTTTTACTTGAAAATTCAAGTATTAGATTTGAAATTCGTGGATTTTCTTAAAACATCATATTTTTGTAGAAAATTCACCTTTTTGGTCTAGAAATCAACTATTCCAATTGAAGATTCATAATCTTAGTTTAAAATTCATCTTTGGTTGGAAATTTAACTATTTCGCTTAACTATTTTGTTATTCTTGTAGATGTTTCATCATTTTAGTTGAAAATTTATCACTTTGGTTGAGAATTTAACCTTTTGATTTAAAATTCGTGTATTTTGCTGAAAAATCATATTTTTTGTTGGAAATTCATCTTTTTGGTTAAGAATTCAACTATTTTGTTAAAAATTAGTTTTTTTGTTCTAAATTAATTTTTTAACTGAAAATGACCTATTCTATTTTTAGTCGAAAATTGGTCTTTTTTAGATCAAAATTCAAGTATTTGGTTGAAAAATGATCTTTTTTACTTGAAAATTCAACTGTTTAGTTTGAAATTTGTGTATTTTATTTAAAAATAATTTTTTTTTCCAGAAAATTCAATTGTTTGGTTGAAAATTCACCTATATTGTTAAAAATGCAATATCTTACTTAGAAAGTTAAAAATTTTGCAGCGTTTTAAATTGAATTTAATATATTACTTACATTAAGTTTACGTAAATATGCACTGAATTTTACGTGTAGGAAGATAAGATAAAAATTTGTTTTAATTGTTATTCAAATTTATGGACTTTAAGGAAAAATTCAAGAAATGATTAATTTTTTTGTATTATTTATTTCAAGCCTTTCGAAATACAACGTATTAGTTACTTTCTCAAATGAAAAATGCTCCGAGTTGATTGTTTTTTCTTTGATTGAAAATTTAACTATTTTATTGAAAATTTTTTTTCTTTGGTAGAAATTTAACTTTTTATTGAAAATTTAACTATTCCAGTTGAAACCTAGACTATTTTGTTGAAAATTCGTTTTTTTTGGTTGAATAATTTTTTTAATTGAAAATTTTACTGTTCCATTTTTTGTTGAAAAATGATATGGTTGAATTTTTTTTTTTTTTTTAATTGAAAATGCAACTTTTTGGTTGAAAATTCAACTATTCTAGTTGAAGATTAATAATCTTAGATAAAAATTCTTCTTTTTTCTTTAAAATTCAACTATTCTAATTGAATTTTGATCATTTTAGTTGAAAATTTAACTATTGTCAAAAATTCGTTTTTTTTTGTTGAAAATTAATTTTTCAACTGAATATTTAACTATTCCTATTTCGATTGAAAATCATTTTTTTAGTAATAAATTCAACTACACTGCCGTCGAAAAGTTTTTAACCACCTCTTTTTTGATGACTGATTAAGTTCTCTTAATTTTAATTATGTCAAAACTAAACAAATTTCTCTTCAAAGGGTTGAATGCTCTCAAAATTCTGTATAAAATAAGCTGAGGATGAAGCCAATTTGTGTATTTTGAAGCAGATATTGTGGAAAAATAGTGTGAATTTAAATGTTTTCTTCAATTTCCAATAACTTCCGTAATAATCAATATTTTTTAATGTTCTTGGGCTCCTTTTAAAGCTATTTTTCCAAAGTTTTTATAAAAGTTTTTCAAAATATTTATTTAATTTTTATTTGCCTATAGATAAGATGTTTACAAATTTTTCCATCCTTTTTGTTACAAGTTTAAGTTCTTGTAGTGTGATAAGAAAATTTGTTAGATTTATGATCATAAGCTGTTGCGATATTGTGGAAAAATAGCTTGAAAATGAACCCAAGAAAAATACTTGAATGGCTCCGTACTATGAAAAGTACCTGTACAATTATTAAAATACCTGGAAAAAAATGTGGAATTGGCAGGGAGTTTTTTTTTTCTAGGGTTCTTTGTAGACACCCTGATATTAAAAATGGTAATTTACTGTTCACAGAGCTTGGCCACAATACGTGAAGGAGAGGATTCGCTCGACGTATATGTACACAGCAGCATCTGTAGTTTCAACTGTTGCATCAGCTGCTATGGTTCTGCGATCTCCCGCCATCATGAGAGCCGTCTCCCATCAAGGTTTCCTTGCACTTGCACTCACGATAGGATCTTTGGTGTTATCATCAGCAATCGTTCAAAACATGCCCTACGAGGAAGGATTTACCGCGAAGCACGTGGCCTGGTTGGTTCATACCGGAATTGTTGGTGCAATTTTCGCACCACTCTACTTTATGGGTGGAGCTCTAGTTCTTCGGGCTGGCATTTACACCGCAGGAATAGTTGGAGGTTTGTCGACTTTGGCGGCTTGCGCTCCTAGTGAGAAGTTCCTCCAGATGGGTGGACCTCTCGCAATTGGGTTTGGCGTTGTGTTTGCCAGCTCTCTGGCAACTTTCTTCGTTCCACCAACAACAGTTCTGGGTTCTGGACTCCACTCGATGGTCTTATATGGAGGTCTCATTCTCTTCTCTATGTTCCTTTTGTACGATACACAAAAGGTCATCAAGAAGGCTGAAACCTATCCGAAGTACAACATGAGCGGACACCAAGCTTTTGATCCAATCAATAAGTAAGTTTCGTTTGATCCGTGCGTAAATCGTTACCTCAATTTTGAAAGAACCTCTTTCGGAGAGTGTTCGTTTAAACCTACCAAGCTGGTGTTCGATGTCTAAACTGATCACTCTGCTTTTTGTGTTTGCCTCTCGGTTTCGTATGCGTACGTGATGATAAATGGCAAGTCAAACAGCAGACAGGTTTAGTAATTAATACCCTCTGGTTTGGTTTATTTGAAATTGTTTTTAATTCACTTGAATTCCTTTGAGTTCTTTGGATTCTGTCGAATTGTTTGGAATCATCATAAACTTACATCCCTTGATATCTTCTGAGTACCTCTGAATTCCTTAAATTCTTTTGTATTGCTTGGGATGCCTTTAAACTCGTTCAAATTCTTTTGAATTCCTTGAAATCTTCTAAATTCCCTCAATTCTTCTGAATTCCTTGCACTATTTCCAGTCCTTGGAATTCAAGGAATTAAGTGAATTTGACGAATTCAACGTATTCAAGGAAATCGAAGTATTCGAAGAATTCAAACGAATTTGCACGGGTTCCAGGAATTACTTTAATTCGCGGAATTTTTTGAATCGGTGGAATTCGCTGAGTGCCTAGAATTTTTTTGAATCCTGGGCTTCGTTGACTTCCTGAAATTCGTTAAATTACTTGGATTCAAACAATTGAGCATTTAACGAATTCAACGTATTGCGGGAATTCCGATAATTAAAAAAATTCCATAAATTCAGGCCATGTGACGAGTGGGTCACGTGACCGGCTTCCTACCTTCCTGACATTTTTTTTTATTTGTAAACTTATTTTCACATGAATAGCCAAATCGAGTTGAACATTAGGGATAATAAATAAGAAGCACTAAGAAACGCAGCTGTGGTCCTAAATTTGTATAATTATGAAAAAAAGAAAAGAAAAATTATTTACAACAAAAAAACTTTTCTCATAATTATAAAAATTTAGGACCAGAGCCGCGTTTCTTAATGCTTCTTATTTATTATCACAAATATTAAACTCGATGTGCCTATTCGTGTGAAAATAAGTTTACAAATTAAAAAAGTGCCGGTAATGTAGGAAGCCGGTCACGTGATCCAGTCGTCACATGACCTTAAAGGAATTATTTGAATTATTCTAAATTCTCTAAATTTTTCTGAATTTCTGGCATTATTTTGAATTCCTTGGAATTCAGGGAAGTCATCGAATTCAAGGAATTGGACGAATTATTCTAAATTACCTGAATTCTTCTGCATTCCTAGTCTTATTTCGAAGTCCATGGAATTCAATCAATTCAAGGAATTATTTAAATTCCTTGAAATATTCTGAATTCCTCTTAATTCCCGGAATTCTTCGAATTATTCTAAATTCTCTAAATTTTTCTGAATTCCTTGCACTATTTTCCTGTCCCTGGAATTCAAGGAATTAATCAAATTTAAGGAAGTAAACGTCTTCAAGCAATTTAACGAAGTCAAGGAATTAAGCGAATTATATTGAACTGCTTTTAAACTTTCAAATTCTATTAAATTCCTTGAAGTCTCCTGAACTCTTTGAATTCGTCTGAATTCTCGAAGTTCTTTGAATTATTCTAACTTTGGTGAATTCCTTGCATTATTTTGAAATCCTTGGAATTTAGCGAATTTAACGTATTCAAGGAAATCGAAGCGTTCGAGGAATTCAAACGAATTTCACCGGGTTTAAAGAATTACTTTAATTCGCATAATTTTCGAATCGGTCGAATTAGCTGAGTTTGTTGAATTTTTTTACTCCTGGGCGTCCTTGGCTTCTTGGAATTCGTTAAATTACTTGGATTCAAACAATTGATCATTTAACGAATTCAACGTATTCCAGGAATTCCGAGAATTCAAAAAATTCCACGAATTGAAGGAAATCCTTGAACCCGAGGAATTCATGCAATTCGTTTAAATTCCTTGACTTAGTTGCATTTCAAAGACTGAAATAATGCAAGGAATTATTTAAATTCCTTGAAATATTCCAAATTCCTCTTAATTATTGGAATTCTTTGAATTATTCTAAATTCTTCGGAATTTCTGGCATTATCTTAAAGTCCGTGTAATTCAGGGAATTCAATAAATTCAAGAAATCATTTAATTCCTTGAAATATTCTTAATTCCTCTTCATTCTCGGAATAATTTGAATTATTCTAAATTCTCTAAATTTTTCTGAATTCCTATCCTCACTTTGAAGTGTGTGGAATTCAATCAATTTAAGGAAGTACTTAGATTCCTTCAAATATTCTGAAATCCTCTTAATTCTCGGAATTCATTGAATTATTCTAAATTTTTATGAATTTGTGGCATTATTTTGAAGTCTTTGGAATTCAGCGAATTCAATGAATTAAGTGAATTAAGCAGGATTTAAGGAATACAAAGAATTCAAGAAATTATCGAATTCCAGGAATTCAGCTAATTGAGCGAAGTCTTTTGAATTTCTTGGAATGCTTTGAAACTTGTTTAATTCCTTGAAATCTTCGGAATGCGTCGAATTCATGAAATTTAAGGAATTAAGCGAATTCAACTTGTTCATGGAATTCAGCTTATTTAAGGAATTCCTTAAATATGCTTAATTTAAATTCAAGGAATTCCGGGAATAATAAAGGAATTTCTTGAACCCGTAGAATTCATGCAATTTGTTTGAATTCATTGGATGTGCTGAACTCCTTGAATCGGCTTAATTCGCTTAATTTCGTGAATCCGTTAAATTTCTTTAGGTTTCCGAATTCCTGGTATTCGTTGAATTACTTGAATTCAAGCAATAGAGCAGATGCAAGAAATTTAACAAATTGAATGTATTCCAGAAATTCCGATAATTCAAGAAATTTAATTAATCCGACATTTTGAGAAATTCCGCGAATAAAAGGAATTCATGCAATTCGTTTGAATTCCTTAAATACGCTGAATTTTTTGACTTAGTTGAATTACTTGAATCTCCCGAATTCGCTCATCTCCTTGAATTTGTTGACAATGAATTCAGAAGTTTTCAAGGAATTGAAAAGAATTTGAAAGAGTTCAGAAGCATTTCAAGAAATTTAAAAGAATTGAATTCCTTGAATCTCCTGAATTCACTTAATTCCTTGAATTCGATGATGAATTAACCATTCAACTAATTCAAGGAATTCCTTCATTCTAATAAATTCAACTAATTCCAGGAATTCAAGAAATTCCTTGAACCCATGGAATTCACGCAATTCGTATGTATTCCTTGAATAAACTGAATTCTATTAATTTCTTGAAGTCGTTAAATTCCTTGAATCTTCTGAATTCGCTCAATTCCTTGAATTTGAAGATTTCTTTAAATTCCAAGGAATTCAAAATAATACCAGGGATTCAGAAGAATTCAGGGAATTTAGAATAATTCAAGGGATTTTGAGAATAAAGAGGGATTCGGAAGATTTAAGGGAATTTAAATAATGCTCTGAATTCTTAGAATTCGCTCAATTTCTTGAATTCTTTAAATTTCTTGAAGCTGTTAAATTCCTTGAATTTTTTTAATCCAGAAGATTTGAAAGTATAAAAGAATTTCAAGAAATTCAAAAGAATTCGCACAATTCCTGGAATTCGAAGAATTTCTTGTATTCGTTGAATTTCTCGAATCTTCTGAATTCGCGTAATTCCTTGAACTTGTAGAATTTATTGAATTCCGATGACTTCAAATAATACCAGGGATTCAGAAGAATTTATAATAATTAAAAGAATTCCGGAAAATTAAGAGGAATTCAAGGAATTTAAATAATTTGCTTAATTTTCGAATTCGTTAAATTTCTTGAAGCTGTTGAATTTGTTGAATTCAGAAGATTTCAATGGATTTAAGAGTTTAAAAGCATTTCAAGAAATTCTGAAGAATTCGCACAATTCCTGGAGTTCGATTAATTTCTTGTATTCCCTGAATTCGTTAAATTTCTTGAAGTCGTTAAATTCCTGGAATCTCCTGAATTCGCTTAATTCCTTGAATTCGTTACATTTCTTGAATTCGAAGACTTCGTTAAATTCCAAGGACCTCAAAATAATACCAGGGATTCAGAAGAATTCAGGGAATTTAGATTAATTTAAAGGAGTTCGATAATTAAGAAGAATTCAGAAGATTTAAAGGAATTCAAATCAGTCTCTGAATTCTTTGAATTCGCTTGATTTCTTGAAGCTGCTGAATTCCTTGAATCGGTTGAATGAGCTCAATTCCTTGAATTTGTTGAATTCAGAAGATTTCAAGGACTATAAGAGTTCAAAGCATTTCAAGAAATTCAAATAATTCGCACAATTCCTGGAATTCGATCCATTTCTTGTATTCCCTGAATTCGTTAAATTTCTTGAATATTCTAAATTCGCGTAATTATTTGAACTCGTTGAATTTATTGAATTCGATGACTTCGTTGAATTCCAAGGACTTTAAAAAAATACCAGGGATTCAGATGAATTGAGAATAATTGAAAGAATTCCGGGAAATTAAGAGGATTCAGCAGGATTCAAGGAAATTAAATAATTCGCTCAATTTCTTAAAATTCTTGAATTCCTTGTAATTTGGACTAAAAAATATAATAATAAAATGAGGAATTTAGAATAATTTAAGGGATTTCGAGAATTCAATGAATTTAAAACATTTGAAAAGAATTTTAGAGAGTTTTAAGGTATGAAAATAACTAAATTAATGCCGAGAAATAAAATCAATCTAATATGTTGTTTTTTTTTCAGTGCCCTACACATTTACACAGACATCATCAACATTTTCATCCGGGTCCTCGCAATCCTGGGCGGTGGCGGCGGCCGAAAGAAGTAAATTTACTTCTATAATAAATACAAGTATCACAAAATCCGAATTTCATACTCAACATCTATTATGAAATTAAAAAGTTAATTCTGTAAATACTTTGCTGAACTGAACTAAAGCTTATGTACATTCTACGATAAATTGATTGCTTTGTAAGTATCAATATAATAGACAATTTAATAAATATTACGTAATTTAAACTAAATGCACTTTATTCTCAAGTACATTCTTCGATATAATATTAAAGTATCTTACAATCTTGAAAGTTTTAAGTTAGGGAAGAGATTTTCACATATTAAGGTTGTGCATGATTATGATAATATGCGTACATATGTGAATAAGATGATTTATAAATACAATGCGTGATTTATACTCTTCCACAAGAGCTCAAAGATACAGGTCAATATCATAATTTATAAATATTCTCTTTGCAATTCGACCATCAATAAATCGAGTCTTTATCACTGTAAATGCTACAAAAACTTGGCCAAGCCACTTTCTAGTCACGCGCAAAACTTTTCCAGTTATAAGCCAAAATTTTGGGCTTTTTTATCTCCCACGAAAGTAACGTAGCCGTTGGCTAAAGAAGCATTTTTCGTTTATAAATTCTTTTAAACAAAATTAATGCGGATAACATATTAAATTCAATATGAAACACTTTAAATTCCTAAGATTTCAAGTCGAAATATACTGCATTTTCAATAAAATAGTTGAATTTTTAACCAGGAAGATTTTCTACCCAAGGAGATGAATTTTCAACACAAAAAGACAAATTAAAAAAAAATAATAATAATTTTCAACTAAACAGTTGCATTAACAATCAAATAGATGAACTTTCCAGTAAAAGAGACGAGTTTTCCAAAAAGTAGTTGAAGATTTAACCAAATAGTAAAATTTTCAAGCCAAAAAGACTAATTTTTTTGAAACCAGTTGAATTTTCAACAAAAAAGTTACTTTTCAACCAAGAAAGATAAATTTTCAACCAAGAAGGATGACGTTTTTACCATAACAGATGGATTTTAAATCCAAAAGGATGAAATTTTAACAAAATAGTTGAATTTTCAGCATACGAAGATACATTTTCAATCAAATGGTCGAATTTTCAATCAAATATTTGAATTTTCAAGACAAAAAGACAAATTTTTTTAGAATACAGTTGAATTTTCATAAAAAAAGTTTAGTTTCAACTGAAAAAGATGAGTTTTCTACCATGAAAGATGAATTTTCAACAAAAAAGTAAAGTTTCTGAGCTAAAAAGTGGAATCTTTTAGACAACAGTGGACTCTTAAATCGAAAAAGATGAATTCTTAACAAAATGAATGAATTTTCTACGAAATAGTTGAATTTTCAACTTACGCAATATACAGGATAAGGTTTCAACCAAAAATAGAATAGTTATATTTCAGGTAAAAAATCTGACAAAAAAATAACTTTGAACAAAAAAAAAAGAATTTTCAACAAAATTGTTAAATTTTCAACCATAAAGATGAATTTTCGACCACGAAGATTCTATAAAAAAAGACGAATTTCCAACTTATCCAATATACAGGATAACATTTTAATCAAACATGGAATAGTTCAATTTTAAGATAAAAAAAAACTTTAACATAAAAAAGAATGAATTTTCAAAAAAGATGAATTTTCGACCCAAAAATATGATTTTTCAACCAAAATATGGAATTTTCAACCAAATAGTTTAATTTTCTACCAAATTGTTGAATTTTTAAGCCAAAAAGATGATTTTTCTATAAAAAAGTAGAATTTTTAACATAAAAGTTCATTTAAAAACAAATAGTTGAATTTGCAACTATAATTATGAATTCTTAATAAAAAAAAATTTTTTTACAAAGTAATTCAACTTTACGTAAAATAATCAACTTTTCAACCAAAAAAGATTAACTCTCAACGAAGCATGTAACAGTTGATATTTCAACCAACAATTGAATCTTTAACCAAAAAGGGTAAATTTTCAACCTAGAAGATTAAATTTCTACCATTAAATTAAATTTTCAACCAAAGAGATGAACCTTCAACTAAAAAAAAATGAATTTTCGATGAAAAAGATGACTTTTCAACAATATAGTTGCATTTTCAATAAAATAATTAAATTTCCAACCAAATAATAGAATTTTAACCAAACAAGATGAACTCCGTACTAAAAATATATTAGTAACCTTTTCAATGTAAAAAAAAAAGAAACTTTTACCCAAAAATATAGTTGTATTTTCTTATTATATTTAACTATTTTGCTAAAAAATCATTCCTTTTTTTTGAAACATCATCTTTTTTGTTGAAAATTCATTTTTTAGTTGAAAATTCATTTCTTTGGTGAAAGATTGAACTATTTTTTGAAAAATTCGTTTCTTTGTTAAAATTTTTTTTTTAACTGAAAATTTAACTGTAAACTAAATAAATGTAAATGTAACTGTAAATGTAATGTTCATAATTTAACTATGGGATTGAAAATCAATCTTTTTGGTTAAAAATGAACTATTTGGTTAAAAATTAATTTTTTAGTTTAATGATTAATTATTTTAGTTAAAAATTTATTTATTTGATTGCAAATTGTACGGTTTTATTGAAAATTCGCTTACTTTTTGTGAAAATTCAACTATTAAGTTGAAGTTTCATGTATTTTGCTGAAAATTCGTCTTTTTTTTAATATAAAATTAATCTGCTTGGTTGAAAATTGATCTTTTTGTTTGAGAATTCATTTCTTTGGTTGAAAATTAAGTTGATTAACTGAAAACTTCACTATTCCGCGTTTGATCTAAAATGCATCTTTTAGCAAATTCGTCTTTTTTGGTAGAAAATTAATCCTCTTGATTGAAAAATCAACTATGTGGTTAAAAATTCATCTGTTTGATTGAGAATGCAATATTTTAACTTAAAATGTTAGGAATTGAAATCTCTAACCGTAGTTTTTAGAATAAATTTGTTGTGATGACTAGGGTAAAGTCAATTTTTGTAATGCAAGTTACACGTTGACGCAGTCGGGTCTACTGGGACCAGAATGTCGTCTAAGATAGCCGGCGAACAGTTTCCTCGCCTGGTTCAAAACTTTAATAACGTTGTGTCGACGAACCATTTTGTCGAAATGCATCGCCATTTCATTATAGTCCATTTGGTTGCGCATGACATAGTCTCTATGTTGTTGCAACATAGTGATGCACAGGAACATCAGAAACGGATTTCCGCCTCCGAATTCACTAGGCGGTGGCAGCGAACTTCCACCCAGTTGATCTTCACTCGTACCAGCTGGTATCAGATTGATCAGTTCTGTTGCTTCCTCACACTGCTCTTGAATCGAAAGTTCCGGACTTTCAACCGCTACATTGTTCTGATTCCAACTATCGGTTCCATCACTGTCGGAGCAATTCTCAGACCTATCAACAATATTTAGGATTAGTTTAAATCATTTTTCAAAACGTGTCTTTCAGGGCCGAAAATGTTGGATAAAAAAATCCAACTACAGTCAAGTCTCGCCTATTTCAAGTCGCATCTATTTCAAGTTCGCCATACTCGGCTATTTCAAATTGCGCAGTTCCGTCACCTGTACGGTCTCCTCCGCGTCAGTGGCTGACCAATTAAAAAGAGGCCCAAAGAGCGGGAAGCCCTTGTTGTTTTGAATTTAGTATTTTAGCATGACGTCATGGGAATGCAGACGACTTTTTTAGAAAATATTCTAAAGTATTTTTTCAGTCATGTTCCATTATTTTGTCGATTAACGACCTTTCAGTGTCACGAAATAAAATAAAATATCAGAAATTTCAGGTTAGTGTGTCAGATCGGGTATTCTAACCACAAATTTCGGATAGTTGATTGCATTTCATGAAACTGAAAGGTCATCAACCGATAAAATGATAAAAAAGGCGCATGCAGTCCCATGTTAAGAACTAAGCTAACCTTCCTGACATTTCCACCTATCCTAGCATGACCGTGACGTCATTCTACAATACTCACAATAAAAAATTCTCACAATTCGGCGAAATAGTTGAGTCGTTTTTTTGATTCTATTATATTGATTTTTAGTTGGCAAATTGTACTCTTTGAAGGAAATGTTGTATTTGTCACGTCGTACGTCAACAAAAATACTTGAAAAACACTGACATGCATGCAGTGAGGCTAACGGACCGCGACTTTTTCAACTGCGCATGAGCCGATAAGCGTGGGTCTATTCAAAATTACAAAGTATAAACTTGTAATATTACATTATTCATAAATTATTTAACGAAATAAGCCATTTATTAGATTAAATTAAATTTGTGAAAGTGAAAATTTGTTTTAAATATTTATCTGTATTTATTATGGATAGTATTTATTGATTTCAAATAGACCCGCGCTTTTCGGCACATGCGCAGTTGAAAAAGTTGCTTACAGCGCGCGCATCGATACAAGGCCGGGGCAGCCAATGAACGTCGCTTGACAAAAATAATCTGACGACTCGCTGTAGAGGTGGGGGCCCCTCCAGCCTTGAAATTATCTAATCTTTACGTTTCGCGGGCCATGAAATAGGCGAGATTTCATTGTATTTTTTGTTCAAAAGTTTACTATTATATTTTTGGTTGAGAATTAATCTGATTTGTTTAAAAACTTTATTGATTGTTTGAGAAATAAATTATTTTGTTGAGAATTCAACCATTTTTGTTAAAAAGTCATCCTTTGTAGTTGAATTTTTAAGCTAGTGACAAATTTTCTACAAAATTCAACTCATCAAATTCCTCTCTTTAGCTTGAAAATTCAAAAATTTGAATGATTTTTTTCTCTCTTGACTGAAAAATCGTTCTTGGACAAATATTCATCTTTTTTCTAAATAACCTTAATCTTTTTTCGTTGAGGATTCAACTATTTTTTTAAAAATTCGCCTTTTTAGAGTTAAAAATACAACTACCTGGTTGAAAGTTGAACTGTTAGGTTAAAAATTTCACTATTTGGTTGAAAATTTACTTTTCTGTTGAAAGCTCATATTTTGAGATTGAAAATTCATCAATTTAGTTGAAAATGCAGTTGAAATTTTGGGAATTTGAAGTATTTCAAATTTAATTTAATATAGTACTCATATTGCTATTTTCCGGTTAAAAATTCAATTGATTCGTACAAAATTCGTCTTTTTAGCTGGAAAACTAAATAATTTGGTAAAAAATTCTCGTTGAGGTTGAGGATTCAACTATTTTGTTAAAAATTCGTCTTTTTGCATAAAATATCAACTACATGCTTGGAAACTGAACTGGGTTTTGGTTTTGGTGGAAAATTAAATTTTTTGTTGAAAATTCAACTATTTGGTTAAAAATTCATCATTTTTGGTAGGAATTTCCACTTTCTTCAGTGGAAAATCCGACTTATTTTGTTGAAAATTCAACTATTTGGTTTAAAATGAACTTTTTGTTTGAAAATTAATATGTTTTGGTAAAAAATGCAACAGTTTTCTTAAAAATTTAATAATTTAGTACAAAATTAATCTTCTTGGATAAAACATGATCGCTTGGTTGAAAATTCTACTATTTTATAGAAACTTCGTGTTTTTGGCTTGAAAATTTAATAATTTGGTAGAAACTTTGCTGTTTTCTTTATAGAAAATATGAATAAATTGAAAATTGAAAATTGAAAAAAAAAAAAAATTGAAAATATGAAAATTGATCTTTTAGTAATTAATTATTCTAGTTGAAAATTTATTTCTTTGAAAATTAAACCGTTTCTTTAAATTTAATTAATGGATTAAATTAAATGAATTTTGTTAAAATCCGTCTTTTTTCGTAGAAAATGAATCTGATTGGTTGAAAATTCATTTTTTTTGTTTAAAAATTAATTTCATTGATTGAAAATTAATTTTATTAAATGAGAATTTCACTATTCCTTTTTTGGATTAAAATGGAACTTTTCTTAGTTGGAAATATAATCATTTGATTGAAAATTTCTTAATTTTTGGTAGAAAATTAATGTTCTTCTTTGAAAATTCAACTACTTAGTACAAAATGAACTTTTTGGTTGAAGAATCGTTCTTTCTGTGGTTGACAATTCGTCTTTTTTGGCAGAAAATGAATCTTTTTGATTGAAACTTCATCCGTTTGGTGGAAAATGAACTTTTTGTTTAAAAATTCATATTTTCGGGTTGATAATTCAACTGTTTTGTTTTAAAATTGATCTTTTAGGTTGAAAATACTACTGTTTTATAGAAAATTCGTGTTCTCGGCTTTAAAATTTAACAATTTGGTAGAAAATTCGTTTTTTTTTTTAGAAAAACAATCTTCTTGCTTCAAAATTAATCTTTTTTGTTGAAAATTCAATTATTAGGTTAAAAATTCATTTTGTTGGTTCAAGATTTACCATTTTAGTTGAAAGTCCACTGTTTTGCTTCAAAATTTAACTATTTTTTTTTTAATTATTCTTTTTTTGTTGAAAATTGGTCTTTTTTTGTAGAAAATGAATCTTCTTACTTGAAACTTCATCTTTTTGGTTGAAAATTCAACTATTTGGTCGAAATTAATGTTTTTGTTTCAAGATTAATTATTTTAGTTAAAAATTTATTTCTTAGATTGAAAATTGAACTTTTTTATTAAAAATTCGCTTTCTTTTTCTTGAAAATTAATTTTTTAACTTAAAATTTAACTATTCCATTTTTGGTGAAAATGCAACAATAAGGTTGAAGTTCCATGTATTTTGCTGAAAATTCATCTTTTTTTTATATAAAATTAATCCGCTTGGTTGGAAATTCATCTTTTTGTTTGATAACCATTTCTTTGGTTGAAAATAAAGTTTATTAACTAAAAATTTCACTATTCCATTGTTGTTTTGAAATGTAACTTTTTTACTTGAAAATCTAAGCAGTTGGTTGAAAATTCGTCTCTTTTTGTAGAAAATTAATATTCTTGTTTGAAAAATCAATTATTTGGTAAAAAATTGATCTATTTTGTTGAAAATGCAATATTTTAACTTGAAATGTTAGGAATTTAAATTTAAATCTCCTTATTTTCTAATTTTTTAGAGCATTTTGTTGAAGTTAAAAAATGTTTTTTCGAAAATTTGTAACATTTTAGGCCCTTCTGTTTCTTAAATAAATGAAAATTTTGTTTGTACCTGGAAGGACACTTGAATAATCTAATAGGGGTAACAGACTTTACTCCGTTTTGATCTTCCAGAATTTCGCCATCGTACTCGAGATCAATTTGCTCATCTGGAGTGGAAGGATTGTGCTCCTGTTCCCATTTGTGCAGAGGATTTTCCCAAATAAAAACATCAGCTGCGGGACTGCATCCAGCTACATCGTCAATTTCATTATCTTCTAATTCATCTTGCTTTTGATTCACATTTTCATGATCATCTTCAAAAAATTCTCTGTTGGGTAGAGAAGGTGCAAATACCTGAAACAGAGAGTTTGTGGATTTTTCGGATCATTTTTTATGATTTTTTATTTTACAACATTTACTTTAAGATAATATTTAAAAAGAATTCAAAACATTCCAAAAGATTTCTAAAATTCTCAAAAAAGAATCTGGAAGATTTTAAGGAAATTTTTTTTATTTTCCAGAATTTTTTCAAAATTTTAGGAAAAATTCCGAATAATTTTGAAAGATATTTAGAAGTTTTAAAAGAATTTCAAAAAATGAAACATATAGGTTTTTAAAGATTTTGAAATAAAATGTTGAAACTTCTTGAGGATTTTTAAGATTTTTAAGATAATGAATTTTTTTCTCAAGATAACAGGGAAAATTTACATTAATTTTTTTTTTAACATTCATTTTTAGAAAATATGTTTTAAAAAAGATTTCAAAGCAAGTTTATTCAACTTTTCAAGATTAAAAAATCAAACAAAAGTTCGAATAACTTTAAGAGATATTTTTAAGTGTTTAAAGGATACAAAGATACTTTTATTCAAAACTAAATGTAGATTTTTGAAGATTCAAAACAAACATTTAGAAGCTTGTTAAGAATTTTGAAAGGTTTTAAGAGAATGAAATTTTTTGTTTGATTTCTCTGCAAATTTTTAACGACTTTTTATTTTAAACCATTTATTTTATGAAGGTATTTGAAAATAATTCAAAACATTCGAAAAGATTTTCAAAATTATCAAAAAAGAATCTGAAAGTTTTTTAAGGCAATTTGTTTCATTTTGCATAATTTTTTATCAAAATTGTTGGAAAAATTGGAATAATTTTAAAAGATATTTAGAAGTTTCAAAAAATTTGTTTAAATAATAAAAACTTAAAAAAATAAAATAAAACAAAATGTAGTATTTTGAAGATGTTGAAATAAATATTTAAAGCTTTTTAAGGATTTTGAAGGTTTTAAGATAATTAAATTTCTTCTTAAGGTTCCACGAAAAATTGTTTATTAATTTTTTTTTTAAATAATTATTTTTAACAAATATTTAAAAAGATTTCAAATAATTTTCAAAAATTTCAGAAAAGAAGATTTGAAGCAAGCTTTTTCAATTTTACAAGATCATAACTTTTTTGTTTAATTCGAATAAGTTTAAGAAATATTTAGAAGTTTTGAAAGGATGCAAAGATACTTCTATTTTTTTTTTAAATGTAGACTTTTGAAGATTTCGAACAAAAAATTTAGAAGCTTTTCAAGAATGTTGAAAAGTTTCAAAAGAATACAAAAATTTTCTTAAGATTTCTCGGAATATTAAAAATTTTTTTTTTTATTTTTAAATATTTATTTTAAGAGATTAATTTAAAAAGGATTCCAAACATTCCAAAAGATTTCCAAAATTATAAAAAAAAAATCTCGAAGATTTTAAGGATTTTTTTTTTATTTTCAAAATTTTTTCAAAATTTTAGTAAAAATATAATTATCTGAAAAGATATTTAGAAGTTTTAAACAAATTAAAAAGAAAATTAAAACGAAATTTAGATTTTTAAAGATTTTGAAATAAAACTATATTTTTTAAGATTTTGAAAGGTTTCAAGATTTAAAAACAAATTTTCTTAAGATTCTTAGGAATATTTAAATTGATTCTTTATTTTTAACAATTAATTTTAAGAGAATATTTAAAATGACATTATAAAACATTATAAAGGAGTTCCAAAAATGTAAAAAAATAAATCCGGAAGATTTTCAAACAATTTTAGGAATAATTCGAGTCAGTTTAAAAGATATTTAAAAATTACTCTTCTTGGTTGAAAATTCATCTTTTTGGTCGAGCATTAAACTATTTTGTTGAATTTTTTTTTTATGAATTCAACTGTTTTTTATATAAAATTAAAATCTATTTGGATTTAAATATGAACTATTAAATTCGAGAAAACTCTTTTATTTGATTAAAAATTAACCTTTTTGTGGAAAATTCATATTTTTGGGTTAAACAATTAAACTTTTTTGCAGAAAATTCGTCTCTTTTGAAATGTATTTATTGTTTTCTGGTTAAAAATACAACTGGTTGAAAATTAATCCTTTTTGGTAGAGGGTTCAACTATTTTCTCAAAAACTTGACTTTTCAGGGTGAATTCAACTGTTTTTTTATTTAAAATCAATACCTTTTGACTTGAAATATCAAATATTACATTTTTTGTTGAGAATTAATCTTTTTTAGTTGAAAATAGAACTACTTGGTTAAAATTAGAACTACTTTGTTAAAAATTCATTTTTTCTTGGTTGAAGATTTGTCTTTTTTGATAGAAAATTAATTTTCCTGATAGAAAATTCATCAAATTAGTTGAAATTTTAAATACTTGATTGAAAGTTAATTATTTGGTTGACAATTAACTTTTTTATTGAAAAATCCCTCTTTCTGGTTGAAAAATCGTCTTTTTTTATAGGAAATGAGTCTTCTTTGTTGAAAATTAATCTTTTTAGTTGAAAATTCAACTATTTGGTTAAAAATTAATTTCTACGGTGATGAACTGAACTATTTTGTAGAATATTAATTTTTTGGTTAAAAACTGATTGCTTTAAATTGAAAATGTAATTATTCTTCTTTTTTTGAGACTATAACTATTTGTTTGGAAAATTGTCTTTTTTGGTAGAAAACTAATCTGCTTGATTAAAAATTTGTCTTTTTGTTTGAAAATTAAACTATATCTTTGAAGATGAACTGTTTTGTTAAAATTTTGATTTGACATATTTAGAATTTTCAAAAATGTCTTTGTATTTTCTCAAGATTTGTAGGAAAATTATATTTAAACATGAAAAACAGATAAACAAATAAACCTAAAAATTAAGTACTTAGTTATTCCAAATTTTTATTTTGCACTCAAAATTATTTTGCCCGTTAAATCTAGAAACTAGACTGATGATGCTAGTTTGTGCTGAAAAAATGTTTAAAATTCTTTGTTTTTTGTTTGATAATTTAACTATTTTATTTAAAACTCATTCTTTTTATGTTGAAAAATCGTCTTTTTTGGTAGAAAATGAAAATTTTAAAAGTTGAACTGCTTTGTTAAAAATTCATTTTTTTTTGTGGAAGATTTGTCTTTTTTGATAGAAAATTAATCTTCCTGATAGAAAATTCATTAAATTAGTTGAAAATATAATTAC
>JAABKJ010001037.1:0-31844 GCA_011634705.1 Andricus grossulariae
ATGTAATCTTTTTAGTTAAAAAATGTCTGTTTTGTCGAAATTTAACTATTCTATTTTTTCTTAAGAATTTATTTCTTTGTTTGGAAAAAACTATTTACATAGTTGAAAATTCGTTTTTTTTTGGTTGGTAGAAAATTCATGTTTTGGGTTGAAAATTCCACTATTTGGTGAAAAATTCATTTTTTTGGTTGAAAATTCATCATTGTGATTAGAAATTAATTTCTTTGGTTGAAAATTAGTTTCTTTTTAGTTCATAATAATTTTTTCAACTGAAGAGGTAACTGTTCCATTTTTACTTGAAAATTTATATTTTTAGATGAAAATTAATTAATTTTGTTGAAAACTCGTTTTTTTTTTATTTAGTTAAAAATGTAATTTTCTAACTGCAAATTGAACTATTATATTCTTGGTTTGTAAACTTCTCTTTTTTAGTTAAAAATGCATATATTTTATTGAAATTGTATCTTTTTCGGTAGAAAATTGATCTTTTCGGTCTAAAATTAAATTATTTTGTTGAGAATTCATTTTTTTGTTTTGAAAATTGGTTGTTTTAAGTGAAAATTTCATTTGTATATTTTTGGTTAAAAAATCTTTTTTTTTTTAAGAAAAAAAAGTCTTTTGTTGAAAATTCGTTTTTTTAGCATTTATTTTGCTAAAATTGTAACTATTCTAATTTTGGTTGAAAATTGATTTTTTTAGGTGAAAATTCATGTACTTTGTTGAAAATTTAACTACTTTGTTGAAAATTATTTTAAGATTTTTTTAACGGAAAACGAAAGTATTTATACTAAAATTTTCAGAAAAAAATGTATTTCTTCAGTTGATTAGGTCATTTTTTTTTTTTTTTTTTTTTGAAAATACAACTATTTTGTTGAAACACCTTTTTTTGGTACAAGATTATTTTTTCAACTAAAAATTTAATTAAAAATTCCTTTTTTAGTTAAAAATTCATATTTTTGGTTGAAGATTCATCATTTTAGTTAAAAATTCATTTCCTTGGTTGAATTTTTTTTTTTTTTTTTTAAATAAAATATTGTAGCAACCAATGTTTTTTTTGTCAACAATACGTTTTCCATAATTTTGACTTCTTTTATCATTTAAATTTAGTACCCTTTCGAATTCGAAGCGATACTATCTCGCCAAAAAAAGGTGATTTTCAAGAATTTTCTTCTCAACAATTACTTTATATAATTAAATAAAATGTTCAGCGTTTATTTATGCTGTCTCAAAATTTACAGAAACAATTCTTTTACATAAAATTATTATTTAGTTTAGGTATTATTTAACAATGAACAAAGTGTCTGAAAAAAGGCATGTCCACTGCGCGAACGATATCTCCAGTCAGCGTCATCTGAAAAAAATATATCAGTAATTTTCTTTATAAGTATGACCATATTTCTAGAGTGACAAAGCGGACTTTTTTTATTTTGCAAAATAACAAAATGGCGGCAGTTTAAACAAAAAATTTAAAAAATCGTGTTTTTTGCTCTTTTTTTGTTAATTTACCTATGATAAAATTTAGAAATTAAAGAACCGCTTCGTTACTCTTTAGATATTTATGTTTAGAATAAACGTAGACAATTTGAGAGTAATCGTTTGAAAACTTTTTGAAAAATCCTGCGCGCAGAGCGAAAAACTTTGTTTTTGGAACATAAAAATTGTAAGAAAAAGTTACTTACACTTAATCAGCGATCCCTACTTTGTGTAAAATTTTGATATGATATTTCTGAATATACAACCTATCGAAAAATGCAACAAAAAAAATCGATTTTTCAAAAGTGAAATAGTAGAATGACCCCTTAAGGCCACGTGACGAGTGGGTCACGTGACCGGCTTCCTACCTTACCGACACTTTTTTCATTTGTAAACTGATTTTCACACGAATAGCCACATCGAGTTGAAATTTTAGGATAATAAATAAGAAGCACTAAGGAGCGCGGCTATACTCCTAAATTTTTATAATTATGAAAAAAGTTTTTTTTTCAATAATTTTTTTTGCTTCTTTCATAATTATAAAAATTTAGGACCAGAACCGCGTTTCTTAGTGCTTCTTATTTATTATCCCAAACTTTCAACTCGATGTAGCTATTCGTGTGAAAATAAGTTTACAAATAAGAAAAGCGTCGGTAAGGTAGGAAGACCGTCACGTGACCCATTCGTCACATGGCCTTAAGTTGTGATCAGAATCCATAACACATTGGCAGGTTGATACTAGGAGAACCTGTTCCACCTATAAAAATAAAACTGCAGACATATTTTGACTTCCTCGTTTATAACTTTTTATCACGAAAAAGTAATTATTAATAGAAAAAAATGTTACAATTAGAAATTAGAATAAAATAAATATCTCTTTAGATCTATAAATCCGCGTAATCTTAGTTACTATAGCGATGGGTCGGTTTTTAATTTCATGTTCGGCTTTCGCAAATGATGGTAGTTTGGTAGTACTCTCATCAGGAAATCAAGTTGTCCGACTTGAGGCTGAAACAATTAAGTTTTTCTTTAAATTTCTTCAGATATTACAACAACAAAAATCTTGAGTGATTCAAAAAAGGCTTTTTCTCAAATAGCGCCCCTACAAATAGTTTCTTTTAGTGTCAGTTTGAGAGAATTGAACAAAAATATCGAGGGGTCCTTCAAGCCGGCTTTTCTAAATAATATGCTTATTTTATTCAAATAATCGCTACTAGTGGATTTTTTTTACTTTGAAAGGCATACAATAAACTGTCAGATTTTCAACAACAAAAAAAGCATTTTATTTACAAAAAAGCGCTCGGGGGACCTCTAAATATATTTTTTTTTAATTCTGCAAAAAAAAACAAGTGTCATTAAGACACCAAAAGGAACACTTTTTGGGGGTGCCATTCGCGAAAAAAAAATCTGTTTTTTGGACCACCCTAATACTTACGTAAGGTTTATCATTCATTTCTCTGCGCTGGCATTGGCTTCCATAAATAATTGTATTCTCGGGTAAAGTTTCTGGTTCTGAGATGGAACAAGCTGCTCCCACTATGCAGCCATTAGTCAATTCAACATCTCGACCAACAAATGCTGCAAAAAAAAATTATCGCCACAATTGATATCAATTGATTTTAATAGGACATTTTGAAATGTAAAATTGCCGTTGGCAATTTTAGTATTTCCAGGTTGGAAATTCAACTATTTTGTAGAGAATTTATCTGTTTGGTTTTAAAATTCAACAATTTAGTAAAAAATTCAACTATTTTTTTCTTGACAATTTGTCTTTTTTGGTATAAAATCAATTTTTTGGTTAAAAATACAACTGTATGGTTGCAAATTAATCTATTTTAGTTTAGGATTCAAGTATTCTGTTAAAAGTTCGTATTCTTGGTTATATTATACTATTTTTTAATTAAAATAAATATATTTTTGGTTTAAATATCGACTATTACATTTTTTGGTGAAAATTAGTATTTTCAGGTTGAAAATTCAACTTTTTTAGTAGAGAATTAATCTTTTTGGCTGAAAAATTCCACAATTTGGTATAAAATTCAACTATTTGATAAGAAATTAAACTGTTTTGTAAAAAACTAGTTTTCTGATTAAATAATTAATTCTCCTCAATCGTAATGTAATTAATTTATTTTTGATTAAAAATTGATCATTTCTAGTTTAAAAATGCAACTGTTTGACTGAAAATTTATGTAATTTATTTAAACATCTTCTTTTTTGGTACAAAATTCAACTATTTTGTTAAAAATTGATGTTATTTGTGGAAAATAAATCTTCTTGGATGAAAATTCAACTATTTGATAGAAAATATATGCACATTGTTGACAATTTTTGTTGTTGTTAGAAAATCAATTTTCTGGTTGAAAATGCAATTGTATGGTTGAAAAATAATCTTTCTGAGTTGAGGATTCAAGAATTTGGTTGAAAATTCGTCTTTTTTGGTTTAAATATCAACTATTACATTTTTTGGTGAAAATGAGTATTTTCAGGATGAAAATAAAATTTTTTTGTAGAGAATTCGTCTACTTTAAATTAAAAGTTCATTTTTTTAAATGAAAATTTAACTATTTTGTAGAGAATTCATCTGTTTGGCTTGAAAATTCAACAATTTGGTAAAAATTTCAATTCTTTCCTAGAAAAATCGTATACTTTTTATTGAAAATAATTTTTTTTAATCATTTATAGTTTAAAAATTCAACTGTTTAGTTAAAAATTTATTGAGAATTAACCTTTTTTGGTCGAAAAATTAATCTTCATGATTAAAAATTTAGTTAGTTGGTAGAAAATAAATGTAATTTGTTGACAATTCGTCTTTTTGGGTAGAAAATCAATTTTTTTGATAAAAATTAATTGTATGGTTGAAAATTTGTCTTTTTTTTGGTTATCTTAAACTGTTTTTTATTTCAAATTAAAATCGCATTTGCTTCAAATACCAACTATTCCTTTTTTTTGTGAAAATTAGTATTTTCAGGTTGAAAATTGAACTGTTTTGTATAGAATTCATTTCTTTGACTTAACAAGTTCAACAATTTGATAAAAAATTAAACTATTTTGTAGAAAATTGGTTTACTTTTTATTGAAAATAATTTTTTTTAAAGAAAAATTTAACTATTCCATTTTTGGTTAAAAATTTATAATTTCTAGTGTAAAAATTAAACTGTTTAGTTGAAAATTTCAGTGATTTGTCGAGAATTCATCTTTTTTGGTAGAAAATTAATTTTCTTAGTTGAAAATTCATATTTTTGGTTAAAAAATTAACTATTTAGCTCAACATTCAACTGCCTAATTGAAAATTCGTCTTTTTGGCTTGAAAATTCAACAATTTGATTGAAATTTTGATTCATTCTTGACTAACAAGTTTTTACTATTAAAATTGAACTATTTTGTTAAAAATTCGTCTTTTCTGGTAGAAAATTCAACTATTTGTTGAAAATTCGTCTTTTCTAGAAGAAAATTATTCTTCTTGGTTGAAAATTCAACTATTTATTGAAAAATATATGGATTTGTAGAGAATTTATCTGTTTGGCTTAAAAATTCAATAATTTGGTTAAAACAATTCTACTCTTTTGTGGAGAATTCGTCTATTTTTTATTAAAAATTAATTTCTTTTAATGATAATTATTATTGGTTAAAAATTGATCATTTCTAGTTTGAAAAATTCGACTGCTTGGTTGAAAACGTATGTAATCTGTTGAGAATTCATCTTTTTTTGTAGAAAATTAATCTTCTTGGTTGAAAATTCAACTATTTGATAGAAAATATGAGTATTTTGTTGACAATTCATCTTTTCTGGTTATATTAAACAGTTTTCTATTAAAAATTTTAATCGTTTTTGCTTTAAATATCAACTATTACATTTTTGGATAAAAATTAGTATTTTCAGTCTGAAAATTCAAATGTTTTGTAGAGATTTTATCAGTTTGGCTTGAGAATTCATCAATTTGGTAAAACATTAAACTATTTTGTAGAAAATTCTTTTTTTTTTTATTGACTTTTCTTATGATTGAAAATTATTTTTGGTTAAAAATTGATCATTTTTAGTTTAAAAATTCAACTATGTAGTTACAAATTAATATCATTTGTTGCAAATTCGTCTTTCCTGGTAAAAAATTATTTTTCTTGGTTGAAAATTCAACTATTTGTTAGAAACTATATGTATTTTGTTGACAATTCGTCTTTCTTGGTTATATGAAACTGATTTTAATATAAAATTAAAATTGTTTTTGCTTTAAATATCAACTATTACACTTTTTATTGAAAATTAATTTCTTTTTTTAATGTTTTATAATTCAACGGTTTGGTTGAAAATTTATGTTTTTGGATTGAAAAGTTTACAATTTGGTACAGAATTAAATTGTTTTGTGGAAAGTTTTTTTTATTGAAAAATTAATTTCTATTATTCAGTTAAAAGTTATTATTAATAAAATTGAACTATTGCCAAAAATTAAACTATTTAATAAAATAAACTATTATTCAGAAAAAAAACTAAAAATTAATCCAACAAAAATTGGATTCACATTACATCCAATGTTGAAAATATAAGTTTAGAATTTATGTAATTTGTAGAAAATTCGCCATTTCTGGTAAAAAATTATTCTTCTTGGTTGAAAATTCAACTATTTGTTAGAAAATATATATATTTTGTAGACAATTCGACTTTTTTGGTTATATGAAACTGATTTTAATTTAAAATTAAAATCATTTTTGCTTTAAATATAAACTATTACACTTTTTATTGAAAATTGATTAATTTTTTTTAATGAAAATTTAACTATTCCATTTTTTGAACATTGGTAAGTTCTACTTTAAAAATTCAACGGTTTGGTTAAAAATTTATGTTTTTTGGTTTGAAAATTCCACAATTTGGTACAAAATTAAACTGTTTTGTAGAATTTTTTTTTATTGAAAAATTAATTCTTCTTCGTATTTTTTTGGTAGAAAATCAGTTATTTATTGTTAAAAATTGAACTGTATGGTTGAAAATTAATCTGTTTTAGTTAAGGATTCAAGTATGTATTCTGTTAAAAATTCGTCTTTTTTGGACATATTAAACTGTTTTATATTTAAAATACAAATATTTTTTTTGTTTAAATATCAACTATCACATTTTTTGGTGAGAATTAGTATTTCCAGGTTAAAAATTCAACTGTTTTATATAAAATTCGTCTGCTTTTTATTAAAGGTTAATTTTTTTTAAATGAAAATTTGTTTTGGTTGAAAATTGATCATTTCTAGTTTAAAAAATCTTTTTTGGTAGAAAAATTAATCTTCTTGGTTGAAAATTCAATTAGTTGGTAGAAAATATATGTATTTTGTTGATAATATGTCTTTTTTGGTAGAAAATAAAAACTTTTTGGTTAAAAATGCAACTGCATGGTTGAAAATTAATTTGTTTTGATTGAGGATTCAAGTATTCTGTTAAAAATTCGTCTTTTTTGGTTATATTAAACTGTTTTCCATTTAAAATAAAAATATTTTTTGGTTTAAATATAAACTATTACATTTTTTGGTGAACACAAGCATTTTCAGGTTGAAAATTCAACTATTTTGTAGAGAATTTATCTGTTTGGCTTGAAAATTCAACATTTTGGTAAAACATTCAATTGTTTTGTAAAAAATTTGTGTATTTTTTATTGAATATTTTTTTATGAATGAAAATTATTTTTTATTGAAATTTGATCATTTCTAGTTTAAAAATTCAACTATTTGGTCTAAAATTGATATCATTTGTTGAAAATTTGTCTTTTCTGGTAGAAATTTTTTTTTTTTTTTGTAAATGCCACTGTACTGTTGAAAATTTGTCTTTTTTCGTTACATGAAACTGTTTTTTATTTGAAATTGAAATGTTTCTTGGTTTAAATATCGACTATTACATTTTTTGGTGAAAATTATTCTTTTTCAGTTGTTTGGTTGAAAAATTGTTTTTTTTGGTAGACAATCAATTTTTTTGCGAAAAAAATTTTAATGTTTCTTAGAAAATTAATTTCTTTAAATGAAAATTATTTTTGGTAAAAAATTAGTTTAAAAATTCAACTATTTAGTTAAAAATTTATGTAATTTGTTAAGAATTCATTTTTTTTATAGAAAATTAATCTTCTTGATTGAAAATTCAACTATTTGGTAGAAAATATATGTTGACAATTTGTCTTTTTTTTTGTAGAAAATAATTTTTTTTTATCAAAAATGCAACAGTGTGGTTGAAAATTAATTTGATTTAGTTGAGGATTCAAGTATCATGTTAAAAATTTGTCTTTTTTTGTTTATATTAAACTGTTTTTCATTAAAAATTAAAATAAATTTTGATTTAAATATCAACTATTACATTTTTCGTTGGAAATGAGTATTTTCAGGTTGAAGATTCAACTGTTTTGTAGAGAATTTATCTGTTTGGCTTTAAAATTCAACAATTTGGTAAAAAATTCAACTTTTTGTAGAGAATTCGTTTACTTTTTATTGAAAAATCAACTTTTTGGTAGAAAATATATGTATTTTGTTGACAATTTGTATTTTTCGGTATAAAATCAATTTTTCTACTACATTTTTTGGTGAGAATGAGTATTTCCAGGTTGAAAATTCAACTATTTTGTAAAGAATTTATCTGTTTGGGTTGACAATTCAACAATTTGCTAAAAAAATTCAACTATTTTGTAGAGAATTCGTCTACTTTTCATTAAAAATTAATTTCTTTAAAATTAAATTTAGTTTTGGGCAAGCATTGATCATTTCTAGTTTAAAAATTCAACTATTTGGTTAAAAATTGATATCATTTGTTGAAAATTCGTCTTTTCTGGTAAAAAATTAATCTTCTTGGATAAAAATTCAACTATTTTGTAAAGAATTTATCTGTTTGGCTTGACAATTCAACAATTTGCTACAAAAATTCAACTATTTTGTAGAGAATTCGTCTACTTTTCATTAAAAATTATTATTTTTGTTAATGAAAATTATTTTTGGACAAACATTTATCATATCTAGTTTAAAAATTCAACAATTTGTTAAAAATCGATATCATTTGTTGAAAATTCGTCTTTTCTGGTAAAAAATTAATCTTCTTGGTTTAAAATTCAACTATTTGGTAGAAAATATATGTATTTTGTTGACAATTCGTCTTACATTAAACTGTTTTTTTATTAAAAATTAAAATATATTTTGATTTAAAGATCAAATATTACATTTTTCGGTGAAAATTAGTATTTTCAGATTGAACATTCAACTATTTTTTAGAGAATTTATATGTTTGGCTTTAAATTTCAACAATTTAGTAAAAAATTGAACTTTTTGTAGAGAATTCGTTTACTTTTTATTGAAAATTAATTTCTTTTTATGAAAATTATTTTTGATTAAAAATTGATCATTTCTGGTTTGAAAACTTCAAAAGTTTTTTTGAAAATGTATGTAATTTGTTGACAATTCATCTTTTTTGTTAAAAAAATTAATCTGCTTGGTTGAAAATTCAACTATTTCATAGAAAATATATGCATTTTGTTGACAATTCGTCTTTTTTGGTATAAAATCAATTTTTTTTGTTAAAACGCAACTGTATGGTTTAAAATTAATTTGTTTTAGTTGAAGATTAAAGTATTTTATTGAAAATTCGTATTTTTTGTTATATTATACTGTTTTTTATTTAACATAAAAATATTTTTTGGTTTAAATATCAACTATTACATTTTTTGGTGAAAATTAGTATTTTCAGGTTGAAAATTCAACTTTTTTTGTAGAGAATCTGTCTACTTTTTATTAAAAATTCAGTTTTTTAATGAAAATTATGTTTGGTTAACAATTGCTTATTTCTAGTTTTAAAAATGCAACTGTTTGGTTGCAAATTTATGTAATTTATTGAGAATTCATCTTATCTGGTAGAAAATTAATCCTTTTGGTTAAAAATTCAACAATTTGATAGAAAATATATGTGCTTTGTTGACAATTCGTCTTTTTGATTATATTAAACTGTTTTCTATTTGAAATTAAAATCATTTTTGCTTCAAATATCAACTATTATAATTTTTATTAAACATTAATTTCATTTTTTAATGAAAATTTAACTGTTCCATTTTTGGTAAAACATTGGGAAGTTCTAGTTTGAAACTTCGAAAAGTTTGGTTGAAAATATACATTTTTGGCTTGAAAATTTATGTTTTTGGTTTGAAAATTCCACAATTTGGTATAAAATACAACTGTTTGGTGCAAAATTAAACTGCTTTGTGGAAAGTTTTTTTTTAATTGAAAAATTAATTCTTCTTAATCAAAATGCAATTAATCCATTTTTGGTTAATAATTGATATTTTTAGTTTAAGAATTCTATAATTTGGTTAAAAAGATTTAAAAACGAAAAAAATATAAACTAAAAATGAGTCCAACAAAAATTGGACTAACACACATCCATTATTCAAACTATTCAGTTTAAAATTTATGTAATTTGTGGAAAATTTTTCACTTTTGGTAGAAATTTGATCTTCTTGATTGAAAATTCAACCATTTGGAACAAAATATATGTATTTTGCTGACGATTCGTATTTTTTTGGTACAAAATCAGTTTTTTATTATTAAAAATGGAACAGTTAAGTTAAAAATTAAGCTGTTTTATTTGACGTTTCAAGTATTTTGTTGATCATTTTTTTTTTTTTTTGTAAAAAATTCAACTATTTGGTTTAAAATCGATGTATTTTTTTGAAAATTCGTTTTTTCTGATAGAAAATTTAATGATTTGGTTTAAACTTGATGTATTCTGTTGAAAATTCGTCTTTTCCAGTAGAAAATTTATCTTCTTAGTCGAAAATTCAACCATTTGGTAGAAAATATATGGATTTTGCTGATGTTTGGTTTAAAATTGATGTATTTTGTTAAAATTTCGTCTTTTCTGATAGAAAATTAATCTTCTTGGTTTAAAATTGAATTATTTGGTAGAAAATATACGTAATTTGTTAACAACACGTATTTTTTTGGTAGAAAATCAGTTTTTTATTGTTAAAAATGGAACTGCATGGTTGAAACTTTTTTTTTTAGTTAAGGATTCAAGTATTTTGTTGCAAATTCGTTTTTTCTGGTAGAAAATGTAATTATTTGCTTTAAAATTGATATATTTTGTTGAAAATTCGTCTTTTCTAGTACAAAATTATCTCCATGGTTGAAAATTTAACTATTTGGTAGAAAATTAGTTTTTTATTGTTAAAAATGGAACTGTATGATTGAAAATTAATCTTTCTTAATTGAGAATTCAGGTACTTTCTTGAGAAATTATCTTTTTTGGTAGAAAAGTCAACTATTTGGTTTAAACTCGATGTATTTTGTTGACAAATAGTCTTTTTTGGTGGAAAATAAATTTTTTTGATAAAAAATTCAAATATTTCTTAGAAAATTCGTTTACTTCTTAGTGAAAATAATTTTGTTTTTGAATAAAAATTTAACTTTCATTTTTGGTTAAAAATTGATCAATTCTAGTTTGAAAATTCACTTGTTTGGTTGCAAATTTAAGTAATTTGTTGAGAATTAATTTTTTTGTACAAAATTAGCCTTCTTGGTTAAAAATTCAACTATTTGATAGAAAATATATATAATTTGTTGACAATTCGTTTTTTTTTGTAGAAAATTAATTCTTTGGTTTTTAATGCCACTGTACTGTTGAAAATTCGTCTTTTTTGGTTATATGAAACTGTTTTTTATTTGAAATTGAAATATTTTTTGGTTTAAATATCAACTAATATATTTTTCACGAAAATTCAACAATTTGGTAAAAAATTTAACGATTTGGTAGAAAATATATGTATTTTGTTGACAATTCATCATTTCGGGTAGAAAATCAATTTTTTGGTTAGAAATTAACGGTATTGTTGAAAATTCGTCTTTTTTTTATTTCAAATCAAAATCGATTTTGCTTTAAATATCAACTATTACATTTTTTGTGAAAATTACTATTTTCAGGTTGAAGATTAAATTATTTTGTAGAGAATTTATCCGTTTGGCTTTACAATTCAGCAATTTGGAAAAAATTCAACTTTTTGTAGAGAATTCGTTTACTTTTTATTGAAAATTAACTTTTTTTAAAATTAAAATTATATTTGATTAAAAATTGATAATTTCTAGTTTGAAAACTTCAAATGTTTTTTTTGTTGAAAATGTATGTAATTTGTTGACAATTCGTCTTTTTGGTAGAAAATTAATTTTTTGTGTTGTAAATGCCACTGTACTGCTGAAAATTCGTCATTTTTGGTTACATGAAATTGTTTTTTATTTGAAATGGAAATCTTTCTTGGTTTAAATATCACCTATTACATTTTTTATTAAAATTCAACAATTTGGTAAAAAAATTTGGTATTATGTTGACAATTCGTTTTTTCGGGTAGAAAATCCAATTTTTTGGTTAAAAATTAACTCTACTGTTGAAAATTCGTCTTTTTTGGTTATTCTAAACTGTTTTTTATTTCAAATTAAAATCGCTTTTGCTTTAAATACCAACTATAACATTTTTTGGTGAAAATTAATATATTCACGTTGAAAATTGAACAGTTTTGTACAGAATTCATCTCTTTGACTTAAAAATTTCAACAATTTGATAACAAATTAAACTGTTTTGTAGAAAATATGTTTACTTTTTATTGAAAAAAAAACTTTTTTAAATAAAAATTTAACTATTCCATTTTTGATTAAAAGTTTATCATTTCTAGTGTAAAAATTAAACTGTTTAGTCGAAAATTTATGTGATTTGTAGAAAACTATTCTTTTTAGTCGAAAATTAATTTTTTTTTTAATTTAACTTTTTAGTTGCAAATTTAGCAGAAAATTCTGAGAAAATAGAGTTGCATTCAATCGATTTAAATGTTAAAAAGAAACTTCAAAAAAACTTAAAACAACTTAAAAAATTTAAATTTAAATAAAATTTAATTAAAAAATTTAAATAAAATTTAAATTTTAATTTAAAATTTAAATTTAAACCCCTTTTACAGGGTTGTATTTAATTCCGTACCCTTCGTTTCAAGAATATTGTTGTCCCCGACTTTATATGCTTCGCAAGTACTGTCCACCTCGAAAACGTTGTAATTTCCAATAATTTGAACTGGTACTGTAGTAAGTTTGGGAGCATCTTCCGGCAACCTGTAATATTAATAATAATATTAATAAAAATTAAAAAAATGCCAATTTCAATATTTTCAGGCCTCGGACTCACTTTAGAGATCGAAAATAGTGTAAATAGTGTTCCAAATTTACAAAAATAGTGTCATGATAGTGCCATAAAAATTATCAAGTATTAAAAATCAAATTAAATAAATAAATAAATGAATTAACAAAACCCTATAAGAAAATCCAACTATTTTTGTTGAAAATTCATTCTGTTCGGTTGAAGAGACTACTATCAAATTTTTGGTTAAAAATTCATCTTTGTTGGATAAAAATTTTACTATTGCTTTAAAATTGATTTGGTTGAAAATTTAACAATTTTAATAAAAGTCATACTTCTTAGTTGAAAATTCAACTGTTTTATAGAAAATTAGTCGTTTTTGCTTGTAAATTCAACAATTTGATTGACATTTTTTTCTTTCTATAGTTTAACTTTTACCAAGGAGTTACATTTTCAACCTAAAAAGATGAATGTTCGACGAAAAACGTAACAGTTGATATTTCGGAAAATTTCATTTGAAAATAACAAACAGTTGGATTTAACCAACTAAGATGAATTTTCAACAACATACTTGAGTTTAATTTAAGAAAAAAAAAATTTTCTACAAAAAAAAAAGGACAAAATACATCAATTTTCAACCAAATAGGTCAATTTTCTACCCAGTTGTTGATTTTTTGAGGAATTTTCTACAAAATAGTTGAATTTTCAACCCGCAAATGTGATTTTTCAACAACAAAAAATTAATTTTAATTCGAAAGAGA
The DNA here is from genome assembly GCA_011634705.1 of Andricus grossulariae. NCBI lineage: Eukaryota > Metazoa > Arthropoda > Insecta > Hymenoptera > Cynipidae > Andricus > Andricus grossulariae. The sequence goes on from JAABKJ010001037.1 coordinate 13,351, forward strand.
TTTATTTTTATCCAGGCAGTTGTATTTTTAAAGGAAAAGGTGAAATTTCTACATGAAGAAATGAACTTTCAAATAAAAAAAAAATGAATGTTTAACAAAATAGTTATATTTTCAACAACAAAATAATAATATAATTAACTGAAGTAACTAAATTCAACTGTTTTTTCTTTTTTCTTATTGAAATATCAACTATTATACTTTTCGTTGAAAATTCATCTTTCGAGGTTTAAAATTCAACTCCTTGGTTGAAAGCTTCTTTTTTTTTTAATTAAAAAATAATTTCTCAAACTGAAAATTTAGCTATTTTGTTGAAAATACATACTCTCAGGTTGAAAATTCACCTGTTTTATAGAAAATTCGTCGTTTTGGCTTAAAAATTTAACAATTTTATTTAAAATTCAACTATTTGGTACAAAATTAAACAGTTTTGTAGAAAATTAGTTTTTTATTGAAAAAAAATCTGCTCAATTAAAGTTTTACTTCTCTACTTTTGGTTAAAAATTGATCTTTTTCAATTTAGCAATTCAACTATTAAGTTTAACAAATTTAGGAACGAAAAAATATAAATTAAAAATTAATCAAATAACATTTGAACCAACATCACATCCATAATTCAAAGTCTTTAGTTAAAAATGTATGTAATTTGTTAAAAGCTTATCTATTTTGTTGAAAATTCGCCTTTTTTTTTATAGAAAATTAATCTTCTTGGTTGAAAATTGAACTATCTGGATAAAAGTTTATGTTTTTTTTTAAATAGTAGAAAAATAGTATAATTGTTTTTAAAAAAGTGTAAAATTGTGTTAATAGTACAGAGAGTCCGAGGCCTGACTATTTTTACTTAAAATATTAAGAATTTGACGTTTTTTCAATATAAATTTAATATTTGTATCCACATTAATTATATTTAAAAGAGAATTTATTCCCCCATTTTCGCGTTCTAAAGAATTTTTTAAATTTATGGAGGAAAAGAGATGATTCGGTAAAAAAGGGGGACGACGCGTGATCCCTGTAAACTGGAAAGAGCAAAGTAGACGATTCCAAATGTAATCTTAAAAAGTTTCGAATTTATTCCTTGTTCGCGTCTTAGCAATAAATACAAGATTCCTAATTTCTAGTCGACAATCATTCAATTACATGCTTGCAAAATTCACTGTATCACGTCACGATACAAAAACATCTGTACTAGAAACTTTATAGTACTCGATACCAGTAATACAATAATTAAATTAAGAAACTTATTTACAATGACAAAAACTATCAGAAGATACGAAATACTGCACACTCACACGTCCGTTTTCCAATTTTCTCAATCGTAAGTATGTGTACTAAAGTGTGCCGATTTTGCTTCTCGAATGGCTTTAGGCCCTAAAAGTTTCTACTAGATATTAGTAACTAACAAAGAAAAAATTACAGATAAAAAAAAAAATTATCGTGAGCATGTCGACGATAAAGTTAAAAATCTGAATAGCAATAAAAGCCAGAATCAAGAAGATCAAGTGCTTTATATAAAACTCATTTTGTACCCAATATTTGTTTTCAAAACCGTAACTTTGCCCGTGAGCTACTGGCATCCGGTAGAAACTTTCAAGAACCCGAGACCTTTCGAAAACAACAAAAAAGTTAGGCTCCTCACCCAGTGAAAAATCCTTAAAAAGCGTAGCGCGTGCGTACGTCTTCAAGCCTTTTTGAAACTTCCGAGGAAGTTTTGTCCAAATCCCGAGCAATGCTCTTCTGGGTTACGGCTTCGATCGAGTTGAACTGTTCGCAGAGATCGCCGTCAATGACATTCTTGACCGGGTAGTGATACGACCTGAAGGAGAGATGATCCCTGCCACAAAGTGGAGGGTGTTCCGAGCGCATGTGCATCTCCAACGTCTGGAAGAATTCATGATCCTCGTGACTAGTAAATGGCACGAGAACTCCAACTGTTCCACTCAGGGTTGTGTAGACCAAACTTTCCGACCCACCAGGAATCAGAGTCGCCTTCTGCAAGGACATCACTATTTCGCCCACGTGGAAACTGGCTACGGTGTCTGCTTTCTGACTCGCACCATTCAGCAATCCTCGATCCCACAAGGCCTTGTTTCCCGTTGGATCCTCATCCACGTCGTCGTTTATGCCACTCGCCAGTCTTATCTGTTGAGAAAATTATTATTTTTCAATTAGGCAGGGTTCAGAACAAAAACGAAAACTAGTCAGTCCCACCCGAAGGCGGGTGGGACTGACGTTATCAGTGGACTGACTCACCACCTTACGACGATTTGGCTAATTATTTTGGACATTTTTAGATAATTCAGAAAAATATATATATGCACGGATTGGATATTATTGAGTATTGAGACAGAAGTAATATTTTGGCCTCGATAGAACGTCAAAGCTTTTTTTTTAAATTCCGATATCTATTATCTTTTCCCCTCTACTTAAACCCTATTCGTTCGTTTACTATCATTTTATTTTTTTAAATACCCAGTCAGTCCCACCCACCTTCGGGTGGGACTGACTGCTACATTTTTTAAAATAATAAACTTATAATATAAATCCATGGCTGCTACAGACGAATGCATTTGAAAAAAGTTTAAAAACTGACTAATCTTTCTCTGAAAAATAGGAGTGTCACGAAAATCTCTAAAGCATTGTTTTGACGCTTTTCCTCAATGCCGATTGGGTAATTTTGAAAACTCGAAGAAAGAAATGTTGCTAAATTCATGCACATGATTAAAAATTGAGTTACAGTTGAAGGGCAATGACAAAAAATGTCAGATTTGTATGCTCAATAAAACTGACCAAAATTTAAGATTTATTATTATAAATTTTTTTTATTAAACTTTTAGTTAAAATAATGAATTTTTGACCAAGAAAAAGTGAATTTTCAACCGAACGGTTAAATTTACAACCAAACTGATAAATCTTTGGTAAAAAAATGAAATCTCGACAAAATGTGTAATAATTTATATATCCACCGAAAAATATTTTAATTTTCAATAAAAAAAACTCGTTAAATTAAACCAAAAAATACAAATTTTCAACAAAAAAGTTAAATTTTCCACCAAGAAAGATTGTTCAATCCTCATCCAAAATATTGAGTTTTCAAGTCATAAAGACGAATTTAAGGAAAAAAAGTTGAATTTACAACACAAAAATATGCATTTTCTACCAAAATAAGTAAATTTTTAACTGAAAAAGATCAACTTTATAACCAAAAATTGAACAGGAAAATTTTTAGTAAAAAAATTAATAAAAAAAAAAAAAAGAATTTTCAATCAAATTTGTTAAATTTTTAACCAAGGAAATGATCTTTTAAATACAATTATGCATCTTCAATTGAAAAAATTAATTTTTAATCAAATAATTTAATTTTCAACTCAAAAGATGAATTTTCTACCAACAAAAGACAAATTTTCAAGAAAATAGATGAATTTTCAAATAAAAAAGATAAATTTCTAACAAAAAATAGAATAGTTTAATTTTAAGTTAGAGAAATATGTCTTTAAACGAAATAAAATAAATTTTCAACGAAATAGTTACATTTTCAACCTAACAGATGAATTTTCAACCAAAAAATTAAATATCTTACAAAAGAAATTTTCAACGAAAAATGGTATGGTTAAATTTTTAGTTGAAAAAGTAACTTTCAATAAATTAAACTTTAAAAAAAAATGTTTATTTAAAAAAAAACATGAATCACAAAAAAGATGACTTTTCTACCGTAAAACATGAATTTTCAATCAAAAATGACTTATTTTCTATCTAAAAAGACTTTAGTAACAATTTTTTTTTAATTAACAAAAATTTTGTGAATTAATTTTTTTGACTGAAAATGTAACTATTCCATTTTTCATTGGAACTGCATATTTATAATTGAAAATTGATCTTTTCTAGTTCAAAATTCAACTCCTTGGTTGAAAATTAATCTTTTTTGGTGGAAAATTATTATTCTTGGCAGAAAATTGGTCTATTTTCGCTGAGGATTTATGTAATTTGTTAAATATTCGTCTTTTTGGTAGAAAATTAATCTTGGTACAAAATAAGCAGTTTTGTAGCCAATTCTTTTTTTTTTTGTGAATTAATTTTTTTGACTGAAAATGTAACTATTTCATTTTTTATTGAAACTGCTTATTTATAATTGAAAATTATTATTCTTGGTAGACAATTAATTTATTTTCGCTGAAGATTCAACCATTTTGTTGAAAATTCATCTCTTTTTTTTTGCTAAATCAAGTTTTTCATTCTAAACTAAATTCTTTTATGTTTAAATATCACCTATTACATTTTCCCTTCATGATTCATCTTTTTAGGGCATTAAGAAGGTTTACCTGTTTTTTTTTAATTCAACTCCTTGGTTCAAAACTATTTCCTTGGAAAATTCGTTTTTTGTTTTTAAATTAATTCTCTGAACTAAAAATTCAACTATTTTTCAGAAAAATTATATTTTCAGATGAAAAATTATATTCTTGAGTTAAAACTTCAACAACTTGGTACGAAATTACACTCTTATGTAGAAATCATCTTTTTTTATTGAAAATTCTCTTCAAGTGAAAATTTACATAATCAATTTTTTATTAAAAATTGATCTTTTCAGTTTGAAAATTCATCTATTGAGTTAAAAATTTTTAGAAACGAAAAAAATATTTATAAATATAATAAAATAAAAAACAAAATTAATATAAATTTGGACTAGCATCACATCTATTGTTCAAAGTATTTAGTTGAAATTTTATGTAATTATTTGAATATTCGTCTTTTTGGTAGAAAATTAAACTTCTCGGTCCAAAATTAAACAGTTTTGTAGACAATTCTTTTTTTTTGTGAATTAATTTTTTTGACTGAAAATGTAACTATTTCATTTCTGATTAAAGCTGCATATTTATAATTGAACATTGATCTTTTCTAGTTGAGAATTCAATTACTTGGTTCAAAATTAGTATTTTTTGGTGGAAAATTATTATTCTCGTTAGACAATTAATTTATTTTCGCTGAGGATTCAACCATTTTGTTGAAAATTCATCTCTTTTTTTTTGTTAAATCAAGTTTTTCAGTCTAAACTAAATTCGTTTTTGTTCAAATATCACCTATTACATTTTTCCTTCATAAATCATCTTTTTAAGGTTTCAAGAAGTTTTACCAGCTTTTAAAATTCAACTTCTTGGTTCAAAACTACTTCCTTGGAAAAATTGTTTTTTTTGTTTTTTTTTTTAATTAATTTTCTGAACTAAAAATTTAATCATTTTTCTGAAAATTAAATTTTCAGATGAAAAATTGTACTCTTGAGATGAAAATTCAACAATTTGGTACAAAATTACACTTTTTTGAAGAAAATAATTTTTTTAAATTGAAAATTCTCTTCAAGTGACAATTTAAACAATCAATTTTTTGTTAAAAATTGATCTTTTCAGTTAAAAATTCAACTAATGAGTTGAAAATTTTTAGAAACGAAAAAAATATTTATGAATATAATAAAATAAAAAACACAATTAATATAAATTTGGACTAGCATCACATCTATTGTGCAAACCATTTAGTTGAAAATTTATGTATTTTGTTGAATATTCGGCTTTTTGGTAGAAAATTCAACTATTTGGTACAAAATTAAACAGTTTTGTAGACAATTCTTTTTTTGTGAATTAATTTTTTAGACTGAAAATGGAACTATTTCATTTTTGATTGAAACTGCATATTTATAGTTGAAAATTGATCTTTTCTAGTTGAAAATTCAACTACTTGGTTTTTTTTTTGCTAAATCAAGTTTTTCATTCTAAAGTAATTTTGTCGTTGTTAAACTATCACCTATTACATTTTCCCTTTATAATTTATCTTTTTAGGGTCTTAAGAAGTTTTACCATTTTTTTTTTATATTCAACTCCTTTGTTCAAAACTACTTCCTTGGAAATTTTTTTTTTTTTTTTAAATTAATTTTCTGAACTGAAAATTTAACATTTTTTCTGAAAATTAAATTTTCAGATGAAAAATTATATTCTTGAGTTGAAAAATTTTTTTTTTATTGAAAATTCTCTTTTAGTGAAAATTTAAATAATTTTTTCCTACAAATTTATCTTTTCGGTTTAAAAATGGAAAGTTCAAAAACATTTATCCAGAAAAAGTAAAGAAATAGTGGCATTAGCGGATAACTGTGAGAAAATAGTGTCTTTAGTGTCATCTTAAAAAAAAGTGTCATATAATGTCAATAGTGTGGTGAATCCGACGTCTAAAATAAAATTCCTTAAAAGAAAACTTACAACAGCAATATTTCCAAATTTATCAGCAGTTGCAACGGTATCGTAATCCAGGACACAGGTCGTTGTGATCCAGCGTGGATGAGTGTCATCAGCAAAAACGATGAGTTGATTTTCTTGTCTCTTGTACCTCACAGCGTAAACCGATTCCTGAACATCGCTAACGTATATCCGATGACCCACGGCGTTGATGCTGACAATCGCGTTTGGAATGTGCTTATTTTCACACTTGCGCAACAATTTCTTCTTTCCCATATCATAAAGACGCAGCATTCGACCAACACCAACCAAAATTCGGCCTTGGTAGGGACAAATAGCGAGTGGAACCTCGTCCACAACTGTCTCATGCACCAGATCCAGTTTCTTGCAATCAGGACTGATTCTGTAAAACGAAGAAAAAACAACAACGAGACATCAGTCAAATATTCACTTTCCAAATTACTTGGCCTAAATCATTTTTCACTTGTCAGCACTGCAGGGTTATCATCACTGAGCAGATAGTGTGATTGTCATCATTCGATTTTAACTAGGCTTTATAAATTTACTAAACACAGGGATCACAGCGGTTTCAGAAACCTGGGATTAAAAGAGGATTTCATTTATGATTAAAAACGTTTTATATTAGCTTTGAAAAATCTATTCAACATTTCAGCACTCCCTACTGATAAAAATGATCAGAACAAAATTGAATAAGATCAGAGATTGAAACAAATAAACAAAATTGAAAAAGGCTAATAATAAATTTTTTTTAAACGTTTTTGTATCAGTACATAGATTTTGATTCTTTATTCTCAAAAATTGCTTAGGCTAGTGTATTTTTTTCAAAACAGAATCGTGAGTTGTTTAAAGTATTTTTTTTAAATAACCTAGAAAGAAATAATTTAACAAAACACAAAAATGACTATTGAAAAACCTACTTTTTCTGTTTTTGTTTCCTTACAACTTTTTAAATTTGTTTTTAACGTATTGCTATCAGCTGAAAAAAGCTCTCAGATGTTCAAAACATTTTTTAATGTCAGCTAAAAAAATATTCTATTTTTTTTTCGCATTGTTTCGATTTTTTAAACTTTGTTTACATAAATACAACATGCTTTCTTCTTGATACTCCGTTTTACGTATTTTATTATATATTTCGAAAGTATTAAAAATGAATCGAAAATCCTATTTACTTATCGCAGGCTTCACTGTTTTTTTTCTATTCCCCTCTTTTCCCCCTTTTCTCGTTTTCCCACTTAAATGAGAACTGAATTAATAACACCCAACAAGAAAATAAAAATATTTACGTTTGAAAAGTCTACTATTATGTTTTTTGGTTGAAAATTCAACAATTTTGTTGAAGTCATCCGATTTGCTTGAAAATTCAACGGTCGTGTACCAAATTCTTCTTTTTGGCTTAAAAAATCAACAATTTAAATTTCTTTTTCATTTTTGACTGAAAAATCTTTTTCGGTTGAAAATTCGTCTTTTTTTGGATAAATTCAACTATTTTGAATTTATAGTTAAAATATTTTTCGTTTCAAATATCAACCATTTTTTTTTTTTTCATTGAGAAATCGTCTTTTTCGTGTAAAAATGTTATATTTTGGTTGAAAATTAGAGTATTTTGGGTTGAAAATTCCACTGTTGCGTACAAATTTCGTCTTTTTGGCTTGAAAATTCAAAAATTTGATTTTTTTTTCTTCATTCTTGACTGAAAAATCTTTTTGGGTTGAAATGAAACTATTACATTTTTCACTGATAATTTATCTTTTTGGGGCAACAATTATATACTTTGGTTGAAAATTCAAATGTTTTGTACAAAATTCATTTTTTTTCCTTGAAAATTCCACAATTTAATTGCATTTTTTTTTCACTCTTGACTGAAAAATGTATTTTGGATTAATTCAACTGTGTTTAATTTAAATTCTAAATATTTTTTGGTTGAAATATCAACTATTAAATTCTTTTTTTCATCTTTTTCAGTTGAAAATTCCACAATTTAATAAAATTTTGCTTTCTCTCATGACTGAGAAATAATTTTTGGTTAAAAATGTATCTCTTTGGTGGAAACTTGAACTATTTTGTTAAAAATTCTTTTTTTGTTGTTGAAAATGTACATATTTTGTTTTAAATATTTTCTTAACTGAAAAATATTTTCGGTTAAAAATTCGTCTCTTGCGGAAAATTTAACTATCTTGATAGAAATTATTACTTTTTTTGTTGTTGAAAATGTACCTGTATGGTTTAAAATTTATCTTTTTGACTTGATAATTCAACAATTTAGTAGAATTTTTTTTCTTTATTAACTGAAAATCCTTTTTTTGGTTAAAAATGTATTTCTTTAGTGGGAAATCGAACTAGTTTGTCGAAATTAATTTTTTTTAAGGTCAAATCTTTTTTGGCAAAAAAGTCAACTACTTTGTTAAAATTTAATATTTTATTTGAAAATGTAACTATTTTGGTAGATAATTCAAATATACGGTTAAAAAGTAATTTTTAAGTCATATTATTGAGTTGAAAATTGAACAGTTTTGTAGAAAATTCGTCTTTTTGGCTTAAAAATTTGACAATTCAGATGATTTTTTTCCTTTCTTAAATGAAAAATTTTTTCCGGTTAAAATTAAACTATTTTATTAAAAATTTGTCGCTTTTGGATGAATTCATCTGTTTTTTAATTTTGTAATTTATTTCTGGTAGAAAATGTAACTATTTTGTTGAAAATTCATTAGTTTAGTACAAGACTCATCACTTTAGTTAAAAATTCAACAACTGTAAAATCTTTTTAAGTAAAAAATTAACTACTATGTTAAAAATTCATCTTTGTTGTTGAAAATTCTACCATTGTAGTAGGAAATTTAAATATTTGGTTGAAAATGCATTTTTTGTGGAAAATTCATATTATCGTCTTGAAAATTCGTCTCTTTGGCTGGAAAATTCAAAATAAATTAGATACAATTTTGTTTCTTTGTTGACTGAAATGTCTCGTTTGTTTTTTAATTAAAAATTAAAATCTTTGATGGTTGAAATATCCAGTATTATATTTTCCGTTGAGAATTAATCTTTTTGGTTAAAAACTTAGCTTTTTGGTTTAAAATTGAACTATTTTGTAGAAAAATTATTTATTTGGTACAAGATTCATAAATTTAGTTGAAAATTCGTCAATTTAGGTAAAAATTTATTTATTTGGTTGAGAATGTACCTACTTTGTTGAAAATTGGTCTTTTTAGATAAAAAATTCATCAATTTGGTTGAAATTGTTCTTTCTCTTGAGTAAAATCTTTTTTGGTAAAAAAAGTAGACTACTTCGTTAAAAATTCATTTTTTTGGTTGAAGATTTATCATTTTATTTAAAAATTCATCTCTCTAGAATTTTTTTTTATTGTTTTTGATTTTAAATTAAAACCTTTTTTGGTTAAAAATTCAACTACTTTCAACTACTTTGTTGAAAATTCACGTTTTCTGGTAGAAAATTAATCTTCTTGGTTGAAATATATTTGAAACTGCTATCATCAAAAAAAATCTCCTTCAAAGCATTTATTTTCGTATTGAATTTCTCTTTATGATTCTTAAATATTGAATCAAAATTTACGATTTTAAGTGTTTTTTTATATTTTTATTTATTCACGAACAAAGGTATTAGGTAATCGATACAGACTGTGATCCCTATAATCAATTTTTAAAATTAAATCTTACCTGTATGTGTGAAGATATCCACCATTGCTGATTCGAGGATTCAGTTGATAGTCTTTCGCAACACCGACAATCAGAAACTGTTGATCTCCTTGATTCGCGAATTTCACCATGGCCAAGCTCAAGGCTGCCAAGTTTTGTTTCAGTCGATAAGTCTCAAACGTTTCGCCAGTAGTTGGTGCGATAATGCGGATGAGAGAAGCCCAGAGACCAGGTCCCGCTCTCGGAGCCCCAAAAACCGCCTCGTTCGATTCTTCAGATAAGAAAGCTTCGGCGAGTTCTCGAGCGACAGCCGCCTCTTCCGCCCCAGCAGCCTCCTGCATCTCTTCCGCCATTTGCAGTCGCCTCTGATGCTTCGTTTCTTCGGTATAAGCATTGTGCTCAGTCTCAAGAACTAGCAAATGCGCCGAGTCATTATGAATGACAAACTTTCGCGGGGTGTATTCGAGGGGAAAGCTGACTTGATTGAAGACAGCTCCCAGTTTTTCCAGCGCCAAGATCCTCAAAGTATTGGTTGAAATAGCGACGATGCCCTCGGGACACTGCTCGGAACTGAATCCCGAGGCGAATTCCAAACTTTCGTAAGACAAAGGCGTCAAGTGGAAGCGATTCTGATAGTAATAACTCAGCCAGGAACGACTGCTCATTGCAAGAACAGCCTGGCTGCCCTGCATTTTTATTCGGAAGAGTTTGACTGGTCGAGAACCTAAATATCTGGTTCGGGTGTCTGCCAAATCACCCGATATTTGATCCAAAACGGTTCTCAGTAATACTCCGTTCTGCAGACCGATGTTCAGATAGAGACTTGATTGCTGGGGAGCAGCATCGTCTGAATTATCGGAATCCTTCATTCCCATTTCGACGATACAGAGACTTTCCGCGGCGGCTGGTAGAGCTTGCATACTTCTCGGTGATAGACAGTCATTGTTATCGAGGGATAATATTCTTACAGTATTGTCTTGCAGACCCACCGCCAGGAAGAGTGCACGGACTTCTCCGGCGGGAACGGCTCCTATTCCCATACAGATTACTTCCGAGGGCATCTTCTTCCTTTCTGTGTACTCGTTTAGTTGACCAGTCTGAAAGAAGACATAGTTTATACAGTACAATAATATGGTTTAGTTATCAGGGTTGCTACAGAAGTCTGGCTTCAAAATTTCAATGTCTTTTCCGGGTCTTCCCAGGTCTACTTTTGAAAAACTTCCAGGTCTACTTTTCCAAACAAAAAATTTAGTCAATTAAATTCAATTTCAAAACATTCTACTGATTGCGGACTAATTTACTAACAATGTCTCATACAATTTTAATTAATGCGAATGTAAAGGGCTTTTCAACTATGCATGCATTCTAAACAATTCTCATTAATATTAATATATAATTTCTTAAAAGTTTGGAGGTAATATAATCGCATCCAGGTGTTGATCACTCGACTTTTGAGCGTACAACAGATTTCAAGATTTTACAAGGACCACAAAGATTTCAAAGACTCCAAACGATTTCAACAATGTAAAGAAGATATCAAAGGTTCTGAGATTTCAAATATTTTACAGGTTTCAGGAAAATTAAAAAATTTTTACGAAAATTTAATAAGATTTTACACAGATTTCAAAGATACGAAAATATTGTAGAAGATTTCAAACATTTTAAGAATATATCATAAATTTCAGAAACATTTCAAAGATTTCAAAGCTTCTAAAATATTTCAAAGATTTCGCAAAAATTCCAAAAGATTTTACGAAGATTCCAAATATTTTAAAGATTTCACGAAAATTTCAATACATTTTGCAAATATTACAAAAGATTGTACAAACGTTACAACGATTACAAATATTTGAAATATTTCAAAGCTTTCAGAAAGATTGAACAAATTTTACAAAAATTAAAAAAATTTCGCACAGATTTCAAAAATTCGAAAATATTGCAGAAGATTCCAAAGATTTCACAAACATTAAGATTTGACAAATATTACAGCAATTTTAATTATTTTAAAGACATCAGAATGATTGAAAAAATTTCACAAAGATTTAAAAAATTTAAAAGATATCGAAATATTGCAAGGATTTCACAAACATATCAAAATTTTCAAAGATTCTAAATGATTTCAAAGATTTCACAAACATTTCAAAAGATTTTACAAAGATTCCAAATATTTTTAAGATTTCAAAGATCTCACAAACATTTCAAATATTTTAAAGATTTCACGAAGATTTCAATAGATGTTCTAAATATTTTAAAATATTGTAGATTTCAAAGATTCCAAAAGATTTCACAAACATTTCAAAAGATTCTACAAAGATTCAAAAACTTTTCAAATACTTAAAAAATTTCACGTAAATTTCAATGCATTTCACAAACATTACAACGATTACAAAGATTTGAAATATTTTAACGCTTTCAGAAAGATTGAACAAATTTTACAAAAATTAAAAAAATTTCACACTGATTTCAAAGATTCGAAAATATTGTAGAAGATTCCAAAGATTTCACAAACATTTTGAAAGATTTGACAAATATTACAGCGATTTTAAATATTTTAAAGACTTCAGAATGATTAAAAAATTTCACGAAGATTTCAAAAAAATTTAAGTTATCAAAATATTTCAAAGATTACACAAACATTTTGAAGTTTTCAAAATTTTTTTAATATTTCAAAGATTTCACAAAAATTTCAAAAGATTTTACAAAGATTCCAAATATTTTCAAGATTTCAAAGATCTCACAAACATATCAAATATTTCACGATTTCAATAGATGTTACAAATATTCCGAAATATTGTAGATTTCAAAGATTCTAAAGGATTTCACAAACATTTCAAAAGATTTTACAAAAATTAAAGCGATTGCTAATATATTAAAGGTTTCAAAAAGATTTTTTAAAAAATTACGCAAATTTCAAAGATTTCACAAAAATTTCAAAAGACTTTACAAAGATTCCAAATATTTTTAAGATTTCAAAGATCTCACAAACATTTCAAAATTTTTTTAAATTTCACAAAGATTTCAATAGATTTTACAAATATTCCAAAAGATTTCGCAAAAATTTCAAAAGATTTTACAAACATTACAACGATTACAAATATTTCAAATATTTTCAAGCTTTTAGAAAGATTAAACAAATTTTACAAAAATTAAAAAATTTCACACAGATTACAAAGATACTAAAATATTTTAGAAATTTTCAAAGATTTCACAAACATTTTGAAAGCTTTCAAAGATTCTAAATTATTTCCAAGATTTAAAATATTTCACAAAAATCTGAAAAGATTTGACAAATATTTCAAAATACTGTAGAAGATTCTAAAAGACTTCACAAGCATTTCAAAACATTTTACAAAGATTACAGCATTTCAAAGATTTTAAATATTTTAACAGATAGATTTAAAAAAATTTAGGAAAACTTCGGAGATTTCACACAGATTACAAAGATTCCAAAATATTTTAAAGATTTCACAAAAATTTCATAATAATTCCAAAAAATTTCTAAAGATTTTACGATGATTTCAAATATTTAAAAAATTCAGGGTGGCCGTTTTAATGGAGTAAAAAAAATCCCAGTCATTTCCCGATTCGCATAAATTTCTCATGGTGATTAAAATTACAAAAATACTAATTTTTAAAGCTAGTTTATTAATTTGAAGTATTCCAAACTGATCTATAAATCAAAGCACTGACAATGTAATTCTTGTATTTAAAATGTTAAAATTTTAAACTTTTATAAATTGAACAGTTCGATGATTTCTAGTTAAAAACTATAAATCCAATTAGAATAAAAATATTAAAATACAATTAAAATTGTAACGTTTAAAGATTAAATATTAAATTTAGCACTATGAAATTATAACAATTCAAGAGTTTCTATATCAAGGAATTCAGTTTTAAATTATTTAGTTTTGAATATTTGATTTGTAATTGGTAATTTTAAATGAACAGTCAAATATTTAAAAAATTGTTTTTTTTTTTAATACAATTTTATAATCGAATGGGTTAAAAATTGAATATTTTAGACTGAAACCAAGTTGTGAACATTTTTATATTTGAAGTGATTGGATAGACTTCTTCTAAAAATGTCTATTTTAAAAGATTAAGAGGAACTTCTTTAAATGGAAATGCACACTTAAAAATGAAGACCTAAAATGACCAATTTATCAAGTAAAATATTTTATAATTACGGATTTTAAACTGAATGGTTTCATAATTGGAAAATTTATCAATTGAACTCAACAATGAAAAAAAAGTTGAATTCCAACTTATTTTAGATAAGTTACTTCTATTTAGATATATTTTTCTTGAATTTGTAAATTTTCCGGTCAGAAAATCAATTTAAAAATAAATCTTTTTTATTAGCAAAAAAATCAATTCGTATGAATTTCGAAATTAAAAATTCGCCTGAAAGTACTAAAATAATTGAGACTGAAAAAAGTGCGACTAAAAAAATTCTAATCACTTTTACAAAATTCCATGACTTTTCCAGGTCTTCCAGGACTTGTATAGCAACCCTGGTAATATTTTTTCAAAAAGTATTATAAATATGGAAAATGTTTGCTCCCTTACACAAACCGGATGATTTGAATCGAGCAAAGGTGCTGAGAGCAAAATATTTTCCGCATATTTTACATCTTTGTGATAAAAAAGTACATCGCAAAGAGAACATTATGCGGATGTTCGCAAGAGGTAAAACTTTGAATTTAAGAAAAATCAAAATTTTAATCAAAATAAAAAATTTAAGAAAATAAATTTACATACACCGTCCATTTCGAAGTAAACTAATTCTCCTCCACTCAGGGCAATCACAACTTGTTTTTGATTCACAGCGCATTTAACGATAGTCTTCTTTCCGGGAGCTTTCCATTCGTTCACTCGCTTGTCTGCTCGAATGTGACGAATTCCGTCCGGGTAAACCTGAAAAAAGTTTATTTTCCTTTTAAAAACAAGTAATTATTACAGCTCATTAGGAAAGCCTTATTGTTTATAATATTTGTCGAGGCCGAGAAACCAGGCACGCTTATAAAATAATCAAAGCGTTCCAACGATGCAAAAGCCTATTCGTTATTCTTGCACTTTCTTGCGACCGTCACGTGGTGAACCAGGTGCCGGAGATACCGAGTGCATTTAAATTTTTTTTTAAATTAAGGATGTAAATTAATTATTTCAAGTTCAAAAATCAGCCCTGTTAAAAATGATCTATAAAATCGAGGAAAACATTCCCATTGTTACGTTTTTATTTAAAAATTGTTATTCAGGAAAAATATTGTTTACAAAATTAACAATAATTGTATCATTCCTGAATAAAAAAGCAGAAACAAAATTCTAAATAACTATTGTCAAAGAATATTAACCTGAAATATTTTTTTAAAAAGTTCGCCTTCACTTATCTTCAAAAATTACTAATACAATTAACAATGGAAATATTTTCCTTGGTTTTATCTTAGGGTGGCCGAAAAACATCATTATGAAAATTTTCGGGCTTTCCCCTGATTTTTCTTTGACGAATTTTTCATTTACCTTGACCGTTGTATTCAAAGACCAGTATTCAAATATTGTAACATGTTTAACATAGAAACATTAAAAAACTGAATTAAAAAATTTCAAATTAAAATTGAGTAATTTCAAATTTATTTATTTCAATCGAAAAAGATTAGTTCTACCATAAAATATGAATTTTAAACTTGAAAAGATGAATTTTCAATCAAGAAAGATGAATTTCAAACAGAAGTTTAATTTTTAACCACACAGTTACATTTACAACAAAATAATTGAACTTTAAATCAAGAGGCGAATTTTCAACAAAATAGTTGAATTTTTAACAAAATAATTAAATTTTTAACCAAATAGTTGAATTTTCAAGCCAAAAACAAATTTTATAGAAGACAGTTGATTTTTCAACCTAAAAGGTTAATTTTTTAACTAAATACTTGAATTTTCTATCTACAACAAAAATTTCAACCAAATAGTTGAGTTATCAAGCTAAGAACTCGAATGATTTAGAACAAAGTTGACTTAAACCCAAAAAGATCAATTTTCAACAAAAAGGTTAATTTTCAATCAAGAAAGATAAATTTTCAACCAAATAGTTGAATTTTCAACACCAAAAACAATCATTTTTAAAGAAAAAGTTGTAAATAGTGGAATTTTGCACCAAATAATTACATTTTTAGCCAAATAGTTGAATTTTCAACCAAATAGTCGAATTTTTAATAAAAAAAAAAAAAGATTCAACTTGAACCAAAAGCAGATGCATTTTCAAACGACTAGTTGAATTTTTAAGCCCAAAAGACGATTTTTCCAGAAGACAGTGTAATTTTTTAAACAAAATAGTTGAATTTTAAACTAAATGTTGAACTCTCAGATTACAAAGATGAATTCTGAACAAAAATGTAATAGTTCACAAATTTTTAACAAATTAATCAATTTTGAACCAAATAATTGCATTTTTAAACTAAAAACTATTAATTTTCAAGCAAAAATGGAAAAGTTAAATTTTCAGTACATAAAAAGTAATTTTCAACAAATAAATAAACGAATTTTCAACCAAAGAGATAAAATATCTACTAAAATAGATGAGTTCTTAAAGCAAAAAGACGACTTTTTCAATTTTAAAAAATTGATTTCAAAACATTACAAAAATTTTCAACCAGAGATGAATTTTTAACAAAAACGATGAATTTTTAACTAGAATAGTTATATTTTTCTTTAAAAACTTGATTTTCAACCAAAAAAACAACGAATTTTTAACAAAGCAGATGTTATTTAAACTAAAATGACGAATCTTTAAAAAAAAATGCTTTTTTAACAGAGGTTCAACCTTGAACCAAGTAGTTCAATTAAAAAAAAAGGAATTTTCAACGAATAATTTAAAAATCAAAAAAAGTTGATACTTTACATTTTTAGTTACATAAATTAATTTTTAATAAATAAATAACGAATTTTTAACCAAAGATATGACATTTCAAACTTAAATTATGAATCTTCAAAAAACAAAAATGATTTTTAAACAAAAATTCAAGGAATAATTAAAAAAAGATTTTTATTTCAAATCAAAAACAGTTGAATTCAACGAAAAAGACTAATTTTGTCTAGACGAAGATTGTCTAAAAAAAAAAAATTCGACGAAAAATCAACACTCTAATTTTTAGTTCAAAAAACTGATTTTTAATTTAAAAAAAAAAACTAATTCAACGAAAAAGTTTAATTTTCAACCAAAAGAATGTTTTTCTACCAAAAAGATTTAATGCTTCGATAAAAAAAAACGCAACGAAAATAGTCGAATCCTCGACCAAAAAAGATCAATTTTCAACCAAATAGTTGCACTTTTATCCCAAAAAGATGAAATTTCTACTCAAACAAATGCATTTTTACAACAAAAAGACGAATTCTCAAAGGAATATTTGAATTTTCAACCAAATAATGAAATAAATAATAATAATAAAATATAAATACAAGGCAAATAAATTACTGACAAGAATATTATATCAGGGTGGTCGCAAAACTTTATTCTCAAAATTACCCAATTTTTCCCTGACCAATTTTTCATTTTCCCTGACCATTAATATTCAAAGACCAGAATCTTAATCTTGTAAATTTGTTAACATAGAATCTTTAATAAATATAATAAAACAATTTCAAATACAAATTAAATTTTTTTATTGTGCTTGATATTTGTTCTCTCACAAAAATTCCCTGACTTTTGCAAGATTTTAAAAATTTAATTTTTAATTTAATTATCGGGATAAGCCAGGAG
Organism: Andricus grossulariae; assembly: GCA_011634705.1. Taxonomy (NCBI): domain Eukaryota; kingdom Metazoa; phylum Arthropoda; class Insecta; order Hymenoptera; family Cynipidae; genus Andricus; species Andricus grossulariae. Next base: position 30,988 of record JAABKJ010001037.1, read on the forward strand.
AATTCTAATCAGAAATAAAGATAAAAATGGCTCGATTCTACAAGGTAATACATTTAAATCAAACCAAAGAATAAGTTTAAATAAGAATACAATTTAACGTGAAAAATCTGATTCCGAGCTGAACATTAATTATTACTAGAAATATTCTTATTTTATTTTTTATTTCATTGACATCATTTTCTTGCAACATGTTATCTAATATTAATTATGTGATAAGCTGAGATGAGATATAAGAAGAAAAGAGTATAAAATTACCTGAACTAAAGCATCTTCCCCCAAAGCAGAACAGCTTAAAGTCGGCGTCGTGCCCAGGAAACCCGAATCTGTCACTTCTTCGACAGTTTCTCCAATGCTAAGTACAAGAGTCGCATTGACGAAGGACACAATGATGTACGCGTCAAATTCCTCTGTAACCGAAATCAAATGTATCGTATAGATTATTCAGCGAAAGCGTAAAAAATCTGGATCTCGTCGAGTCAGAGCTAAAGGACTTTTTCTTATTTCATTTTTAATCAGTAGTTTATAATTACCTCTATAATCACTCGGTGTCTACCTGACAAAGAGTTCAAAAGATTTGATCGATTTCAAACCATTTTTAACATTTCTAAATATTTGACTTTACAAATTTCTGATTTAGAACAGGGAATTTTGGAAAAGAATTATAATTCCGAGTTGGAACATCAGATTATTTTTGGCCACAAAAATTAGAATTCTGAATTCGAACAGGAATTTTTTTTCATTATCTTCTTATAAATTAAAATGAAAATACGTTTCCAAAATTTCTGTTTAATGTCGTGAATTCCCTGTTCTAGAATTATATTTATTTACAATATTTTCTATTATAATTAAAAATATAG